>CAUYQG010013904.1:0-16298 GCA_963574415.1 Tarsius wallacei | reverse complement strand
TTATAGGATGAAAATGGTTGTTGTCACTGAAACATTCTTGTTATACCTATCACAACTTATGTCCATGGTGGCATGTGATGTAATTATATTCATGAATGTGGAGAGATGATCTTTTGTGGCATTTTTGTTCCTGCAAAAATGATTTCAGAAGAATCTTCTTCTCCCCTTGGAAATCAATTTTCATATCTTTGTGTGATTCTTGGGACTAAAGCCTCCATGTCCACATATGATGGGTGTCAACTGGGGAATGAACTTGACACACTGAGTTTAAGTGTTTAAAATTAACTACCCAAGTAACTACGTGAGTACATGAATTGCTAAATTATCCAGGTACAGAAACTCTCACAAAGAGTCTCTGTCTTCTGGTATTGTTAAGTTGTGATTATCGCATCAATTCAAAATTCTTTCTTTCTTTCTTTCCTTCTTTCTTTCTTTCTTTTTCTTTCTTTCTTTCTTTTTCACTTTCTGCTGAAATAGCCTCACATAACAATGCGGTGTCATGAAGATAAAAATGATTCTGAAACTATCCCTCTTTCCATGTGTGTCTAAGTTGACTTGTGGTATACAATGAGAGAGGACAGCAACATATCTGAATACACAGATTACCCTCATTACAGTTTCATATTAAAAAGGAATATTCTGTACATCCCATAGATTTATTAGACACTCCCATTTTGTGCCTTGACATAATATTACTTTTAGTTGACTTTGTCTCAATAATTAAGTGGTAGATAATTAATCAGAAATTGGTAACACAACATAAGCTTTCCTGTAGGGTATATTCCTCTGATGAAAAATCAGCATTGGAGATGTTAATATATTTATTTATTAGTGTTTTACAGTTATACAAATACCAGGGGAAAACCCATATGCTTTCAGAGTAGTGTATATCTTTGAGATGTTTTGTAACAAAAGATTTCTTACATGTTCTGGAAACCCAATCTAAAGGGGCATGTTAAGAAATTATTAGAAGCCTCTTCCATCTTAGATTTTTGGATAAAATTTAGACAGGGGATAGGATGCAGACTGGGATCTGAGCTTCAACAGAGAAGATGCCATGGGAAAAGGAGATAAGCCATAAGCATACTACATTAATCAACCTCCAGGGACAGGAGGACATAAGGAGCGTTCCATACTGAAAGATAAATGTTAGGCAACCTTCCAGGACAATATGTGACATACATTCCTGGGACAAGATTAGAAGGCCATAAAACTTACACCCGTGGTATGGCAAATGCACAAAAGGAATTTCCTTGAATCCCCTGTAACCTGTCCATGCAGTAGAGTTTTTAAGGACTAATACATGTGGACTGCATCTCATACATACATTTAAAATGATGGGATGGTGGGCAAAGAAACACACAGTGACCTATAATGTAACCACTCCCTCCGGAGGTACATTTAATCCAGAAATATTTGCTAAACTGTTATATTTTTGCATGCTTTGCAAAATAGAGGCTACTTTCCCATTGAAAATATTGTAAATTATTCTGGCTTTAACTTGCTACTATTTAACTACTCCAGCTCAAGCCTATTCTATGCTCTCTTGAATTTGGTAAGTACTGCTTTTATCCTCCTGCTAAAAAAAAGAACAAACAAAAAAGAAACACTAAAAAACCCTACACTTTACTTTAGCTTTCTTTGTCTTTGTGTATGTTTCATCCACTTCTTTGTTCATGGCACCAAGAACCTGGTATCCACCATGGGTTATTCATCCACCCTGCAACAATATGAAGGAAGAAGTCAGTGCAAGCAGTGATCTATGGAAGTTAAATACAGCGATCCATCAGATCATCGTGATACACCTGTGACCTTAGCCTAGGTTATAACATCATCTCAACCCTCAGAAGATAAACTCCTGAGAGATTTGAGGGCATCATCATAAAAGTACTGGTTATCCCGTGATTTTAAATAAAAAAAGAATATACATTGTGGAGTTGTAGGCCTTATTCAAATAATATGTGCCAGATTGTTCCACATGAATATAGTTTATATTTTTCTATAAAGCAACTATACCTGATTTAGAATACTCAGATAAGATCTTAAATAAATACCTGGGGAAACTTAAGGACAGCAAGGGTTGATTCTTGGTCAGGTGTAAAGAGTCAGCAACAAAATTCTGGGAAAACTCTAATGATGGGTTTAGCCAGTAACCAAGTCCCAAGTACCATTTTGACACATTTAGGTAAATATTCTACGGTTTCCAGGAACTGGTGGATTTTTATATATTTTATTTACATTGTGACTATTTTAACTATAACTTCAGCTAATTACTTGACAAAACACTACAGTCCTTTCAGTTGATGAAAACCTGCATTACAAATAATGAGAATCTTTTAAAAAAATATATAATGCATTACTGAAACTCAAATGCTACATTGATTCTAACTATCACAATCTTCCACACGTTTGAAAATTAGCATATTCATATCAAAACTATCTAATTTTTAAAAAATCCTTGAATTTCCTTTGATGCATATACTCCACTAGCATTATGGCATTGTGATTTACTACTTCAAGGACATATGCATTATTGCCATGTGACTCACTACCTGGAGGATAAACAGTGAGATTTCACATCTAATAACATCCTCTGTCCTACTGTATTTAGACGTGACAAAACATTGAGTATTCATGTATGATGATCATGCCTCTCACCAGTAGTTAACAATTGTTTTTTGCTGCATATTTTTATAATTATCTACTTCAATTTTTAACAGCTTTCTGCTCTCTTTTACCAGAAAAAAATGTGAATTAAAAATAATATCAGAGGAATATTGCCCTTGAAACACTGGAAGGAATCAGACCAGATATTTTTTATCAACAAGGTGGTGAAACTCCAGGGAGTACATGCTTGGTTTGTTTTTTACATCTCAAGAAGGAATGCAGAAATCCACACATTGAAAGCTACTCCATTTTGACGCTACTTAATGAACATACCAGTCCTCACAAAAGGCTCTCTTCTATGAAAACCAACATTTACACCAATCTCTGCAACCCAAAGAAATCTCCTCAACAGACTTTTTCATTAGACATCCATGTCTGAGTGTTCTGGAAAAGCTCTAGGCATTTCAGCCTACCTTCATTGGAAATATGGTAAGTTTATCACTTGCTGTGGATTCTCACTTCATTGGATATAAAAGCTCATCAGCATTGTGATGGGTCAATAACTGCCTCCAAGAAACATATTCATTATTTGAATGAACAAATTCTAGACTCCTTATTTGAGTTAATGGTCTTTCTAGGACTAAAAACCCAACAGTTTTTCTCAGAGGATTCCTCTTGAGACTCATTCTCTCTGTCTCCTTTTGACTCTCTCTCCCTCTCTCTCTATTTGTTTCTACATGTCTCTAGTGAGCAATATGGTCTATACCCTCTAGGATATAACCTTACACCATATTTTTGGTATCTAAAAGGCCTTTGTATTTTCAAATTTAATCTCCAATATTAGACTCCACTCTATTAAATGCAGATACAGCAAAATATTTTAAGATATGCATGCATTATGTCAAAACTTTCAAGTGTGCTACGGTTGCCTTTTTACTATATATTCCTAGGATCCTCTTAATAGTCATCAATCTGGATTATTTTTTGGAAGAAACATCAGACACAAGGAAATTTCAAAACTTGTAGAAGGGCCTTATTGTGTGATGATGCTAACAAAAGCAGCAGAGATTCCAGCGTGTTAATCCTTAGGTATATACAGAAAAAGTGAATGGGAGTACATGTATTGCTTTGAGATAATTATTTTAGGCATAAGGGACCAGTAATAAGGGTAACATCAGTCCAGGTTTGGGCTTGCAGAGTCTGGGCACATGGTATTGCGGAAGAAATTTATTGTAAAATTAGGGTGGCATTTGTGCAAGCTGTGGTTTTTCTGTCTTTTGGGATAGTTCTTGTTATCAGGAGTATGTGTCAGGAAACCTTTCTTCATGACTTTCCTTGATTCCATGTGTCAAGGTTTTAACACAATTGATTCCATTTCATTCTGGCCTCATGTTCAAAGTCTTCCTGAAACTACTGTTGAGAAAGGTGACATTGTGACAACTTGCACAGCACAGATAAATTCCACATCTTTACATTTTGAGCAAAGAAGCCCTAAAAATTGTCCTAATAAAAAAATTCCATAGAAGCTCCTGCCCTGATTTGATTGGAAAAAAAACCCCTGTTCCCCCTGGAAATCCTCAGTACTCTCACCTTGGAGACTGTGGTTGAGGTGTTACCATCTCTCTAAGTGGAAATATGAATTTTGTGTGTGTGAGAGTGAACATGTCCTCATATTACAATGACTTATTTTACATTAGGACATCACTTTGACAGGCACAGACATCTAAAATTAGAGAGGTTCCCTGGGGAAACTTTCAGGTGGGGAGGAAAACATAAACCCAGACAGGAAACAAGTCCTTAACCTCCATTTGCACCTGCTAGTGGGCTTGACTCTGACCAGTGAATACTGCCTATCACCTGCAGTTGAGTTCAACCCAGAGTCCGTGCAGGGAAGTTTGTAGCTAGGCTCCTCAGCTTTCAGGCTGTTCAATTGCAGACACAGCGTATTCTTGGCATTGTCTCTCGAGATGGTGAATTGGCCCTTCATGGAGTCTGCATAGTTTGTGCTACTGCCATCATAACTAATGAATGAGACCCACTCAAGCCTCTTCCCTGGAGCCTGGTGGACCCAGTTCATGCCATGTATACTGAAAGTGAATCCAGAGACTGAACAGGAGAGTCTCAGAGATCCCCCAGGCTGCACCAAGCCTCCCCCAGACTCCACCAGCTGCACATCACACTGGACACCTGTAAACACAGAGATGTCTTCGTTAGAAACTGCAACAAAAGTCCACTGTTTCTCTCACTCATTTGCACTCACATAATCAATATATCTAGTTTTCCATGAATTACCTTTTAAAACACCAACAAGAAAAACCCAGCTGAGAATAACCTTCATGGTGAGTCGTCTGTGTTCAGTCCCTATCACTGAATGGGAACACCTGGAAATACCAGGGTTAGCGCTCCTTTCCCAGAGCTGAAGAGTCAGGGCTGGGCTGGTTTTCATTACTCAGAGGCAGGGTCTTATTTGCATGTTGCCTGCTATATAGCAAGCTCTGGGTGGGAGGGCTCAGAGAGGCAATCCCCCAGTGGGGTTGAGAGGAACCTTGAGGAGTTCGTTGGCAGGGATAATATTTTTACATATGTGATTTCTTAGCATGCTGTTTCTTGGCAACAAAGCTAAGACACGTTTTTTTATTTTTACATTTGTACATGATAAATTCCATGTTTCTTTTCAACACTACCTTAATTTTACAATGTAACACTAAACACAGAGCTTGCGGGTGTTGTGTGATGTTGTCCAGGAGATGTTACGATGATAGCCTACTGTCTAAGCCTGTGCTCCTCATTCCTGGACATGACCAATTTTCTCAACCTAGACCAAGACTGACCTTGGCAAAAATAGTATGGTTTACTGGACTACCTTACTGTAATGAGAAGACTTTGTGATTATACATTTCTTATTTTTCTTTAAAATATGGATAAAATTTAAACATCATGCAGGTGCATTTTCAGGAGTATCTGACATTTCTCGTATGTTTGTTTTTAACTACTCTTTGCTATCTCTATTGGTCTTTTTCTGGTGTAACAATCTTACTGAGGTGTAACTGCCGTGTAATAAGCTTTATTTATTTAAAATTTACATTTGAAGCATATTGATCATTTGTGGTCCTCTGCAACCATCACCACAAATTAGTGGGCACAGCCATATAGTTAGATAGAAGAAATAATTTCTGATGTTCTCATCAGTAATGAACAGTAGGGTGACTATATTTAGGCACAAACATACAGTTGGATAGAAGAAACAAGTTCTGATGTTCTCATTATTAATGGACATTTGAGTGACTTTTGTTCATAAAAATGAATTGTACTATTGTACTATTGAGTGACTATTGTTCACAAAAATGAACAGCAAGAAGGGATATCTGAAGTATTTTCAGCACAAAAAAAGATAAGTGATGGAGGTGGTAGAAACTCTAAATATCAAAATAAAGGAACTCTAAATACCCTGATTTGATCATTATTCATTCTATGCAAGTGTCAAAATATCGCGTCTGTGGATATGTACAAATATGTGACAATACAAAAAAACTGGATGTTGTGCTGAGAGAAAATTGGGAGGAGACAATGGATGCATTGGAGATATAGACTAATCTGCAGGTCTTCTAGCTTGTGGAAGAATCAATAAAAGAGACAGCTGGAATTCCATCTGATGCCACTAACCCGGCTTCTCTTACTCTGCATCATGTCTGTAAATTCACTTGTAATGTGCACATCAATAGTTTTCCATTTTCATTACTGAAAAATATTCCGTTTTTCTAAGTTTTATATCCTTTCAATTTTGAAAGAATTTTGCTTTGTTTTTAGTTTCTTTTCTTTTGTTTGAGTTGGAGTCTCACTCTGTTACCCAGGCAGGAGTGCAGTGGCATACTCATGGTCACCCAGTTTCATTTTGACCTGCTGGGCTCAGGCAACCCTTCCACCTCAGTCTTCCAAGTAGCTGGAATTACAAGTTCACGCTAACACATCAAGCTAATTTTTGATTTATTGTAGAGAAGAAATCTCACCAAGTTGCCCAGGTTGTTTTTTGAACTCATAGGCTCAGGCAATTCACTCACCCCACCCTCCCAAAGTGAAGGGATTACTGGATTAAGCCACCGCGCCTAGCCTCTAGTTCTTAACATCTATAAATTTCTATAAATGTTTGACTACAAGTTTGTTCAAACGTCATTTTATTTTAGTGTAGCAAATTCTCAGAGGTATGTTTCTGGGTAATGTGTTAAGGACATGCTTAACTTTATAAGAAGCTCTTCGTTGTTTTCCAGAGTGGCTGTTTCATTTTGCATTTCCTCCAGAAATGTTTTAGACTCTAGGGCCTACCGTGCTAACCAACACTGGTGTCATCAATTTTGTTTTTAATTGAACCATCTAAAAAAGTGATACGGTGGAACACTGGTAAGGGACAAAGGGAGGCATGTAACAACACAAAGGGCACCTTGTTGTAAACCAGGAGAAGTGTGGGCAAGAAGGATACCCGAACTTAACCTGCACATATATTACTCATGTAATTAATCTTGACTTGTACTGCACATCTCTGTAATAAAAAAAATGCTTAAAAAAGTATGAAGTGTCGTCTCATGTAATCTTCATATGAATTCTCTAATGATAAATGATACTGGCATTCTTCTTGTGTCATGTATATATCTTCTTGGATGGACTGTGTGCACCGATTGCTGCCTGTTTTATAAATTGATTGTTTCTTACTTTTTATTGTTTTCTTTTAAGGACTCTTACATATTCAAGATTTTTGGTGGTTATATGATTTTCAGATTTTATTAACTCTGAAACTTATCCTTCCTTTTGTTGACAGTCACTTTAGCAAAAAAAGTTTCTAAATTTAATTAAGTTTATCTTTGTATCTTGTTTTGTTCATGACAATATTTCATATTTATGATTATCACTAGGTTGTTCATAGTGTCATGTTTTTAATACTGCTGAAAATCTTTATTCTTCTGGTATTGCATAGGTTTGAACTGCTCATTCCTTGAATACTGTTGACTCAGGGTTGCTAGTTTGTTTGTTTTTGTGTAGTTAGGAGATGGTTTCCCAAATTTCTATTTTCTTTTTTGTACATTAATATTTTTATTTCTTCTGAGAAATGTACATCTTCTCAGATTTTTTAAAATACGGAGCCAGTGTTAGGAATCACTAGATTAGAATACAACCTTCTTGGGAAAATTGTTTATTTTTTACATTTTTTGTCTCTACTTTAGTTCTAAATACATTACTTTGTATTAGTAGATTCTCAACATTTTTATTTCAGAAACTGCTAAATTTTTATTTATTTTGTGTTACACTTACATAATCTCTTGAGTTTTCTTTTTTCTTTTTTCTTTAAAGATGTGGGGTACAATTCAGGATTAGGTATACAAGTGGTAATCATATAGTTAAAGTTTAGGAGCGCGCACCTGTAGTTCCAGCTACTTAGAAGGCTGAGGCGGAAAGATCGCCGGAGCCCAGCGGGTCGAGGCTGCGGTGGCCGGGAGCGGCCGCTGCACTCCAGTCTGGGTGACAGAGTGAGACTCCAACTCAAAAAAACAAATAAATAAAACATTGTGTATATCTCTTATATTTATTAGACACTCCAACTGAACACCTTGAATAAATATTACTTGTTGACAACTTATGCCTCAACAATTATACTGTGGATATTAATCAGGAATTCGTATTACAATGTAAGTTTTTCTGCAGGATACATTCCTCTGCCTGATGAAAAATCAGCTTAGGAGATGTTACTGCATTTATTTACTAGAATTTTTCATTTAAACAAATAAAAGGGAATAAATTCATTTGTGCGTGTGTGTGTGTGTGTGTGTGTGTGTGTGTGTGTGTGTGTGTTGTCCATGATTTTGGGATGTTTTGTAACACAGAGTCTCTAAAATTTTCTGGAAATCCAATCAAAATGAACATGTTAAGAAACCATTAGAAACCTCTTCTAACCCAGACTCTTGGCTGATATGACAGAGTAAGTAATTGCAAGAAGTAATTCATAGAAGCTAAAAACACTGCATCATCAGATCATCATGTCAAAACTGTAACCTTACCTTGGGTTATAATATAATAAGAACCCTTAGGAAATAAACCTCCTTCGGGATATAAAGACATCATTCCAAAAGCTTATCTACTAATTTTAACAAATAAAGAACTGAAAATGTACAGTTGTCTTCTTTACTCAAGTGATCTGCACCAGATGATTGCAAACGAATATTATTTTTAGTTCTCTATTAACTGACTTTATCTGATTTTAAAAATTCATTACTAGCCAGACTCAGTGGCTCAGCCTGTAATCCCGCACTTTGACAGGCTGAGCTGAGTGGATTGCCTGAGCCCGCGGGTTCAAGATCCACCTGGGAAACTTGGCGAGACCTCATCTCTACAATAAAAAAATAATTCATTACTATCTTAAGTAAACACTTTAGGTAAACTTAAAAAAAGGCAACAGGAACACAGGACAACCAGGTCTTCACTGTCCCATGAGATTTTTGCTTAAACCAACTGCAAAGAGAAGCAAAGTTCAAAAGCAAAACCAGCTTAGTGAAGAAAAAGGGAGCAGTGTTTGAGAAAAAGAGAGAGGTGACTTCAGACTTGGAAACAACCAGATAAGTACTGGATCAGAGTCCCTCTCACACACAGGGACAGGCAGCAGCAAGGATCTCTCCTTTCTTGTACCTCTCTCTCACACCAGCAGTGACTCCCTTCCCACATCATCCTCAAACAGGGAAGGGTCAGCTGACAATCAACTTTACTCTAGTAATAACTTCTTCAACAATACCCACTCACTCAACAAGCATTTATTAAGCACATACAAGCAACTAGTCACTATTCCAGGTGGGGAAACAACAGGAAACCAAGTGAATTAAAAACTCCTGCCCTCGAGAAGCTTGTAGTCCACGGACCATGGAGAGACACTCCATTAAGTCCTAGCATATTAAAAACTAGCTCACAGCAAAATAAAAAGCTTTGGTCTTTGGGCTGTAGCTGGCACAGACGTCAGTTTTTCTTAGGAGGAACTTCCTTCTCATAACTATGCCTCACAAACTGTGAAGGTGGGACCTGGACAAAATCTGCTTTTACAATTTCAGGAAACTTGGATTTAGCTTTAAAAAAATTCTCACTTTCCTTCTCCAACAATTTTTGTCCTGAGTCTCCATCTAACTGGGAGTCACCCCTGGCTCCTCTCTGAACAATATTTCTCTTATCCAAACCTTCACACACCCTAGAGATCTCACTTTCAAGACATCACTCATATCCACTTTGTATCCCTGGTATTTCTGCCTGGGTTGTGCACTCATCACCACTCCCTTGGGCCACATCTTCCTAACTGGGTTCCCTAGAGATACTCTTTGTGGACTGAGAGGAAGCCAGAAAGAGAAAGTGACAAGTAGAAGTGAAAGAAAATTCCCCATAATCTCACCTGGTAATCCTGTGCAACAGTAGGGAAAATTTTTCATGATGTTCTTCTCTTCATGTTCATTTCAAACTGGGCCAACGTGGATGCATCTTTTTTCAAGAATTTGGTGAACCATTTAGCTGCCTCATCACTACAGTCTCTGCCTTTAATATCAAGACCAAACACCCTGGAAGGAAGGGTCATGAGAGAATACCAGGTTACTTACTTATGTAAACACACTGAGGGCTGGAGTCATAGATGGACGGCAGGACCATTGGGACCTGACTATCCCAGAGGGATATTAAATGGTCCATGGATCCAGCCATAAAGAAGGACAAACAAACTCTCACAACCAATATTTCTAATTCTCCATGAATTTCCTTTTAAAACAGCAACTGGGAAAATCCAACAAAGCTTAAAATTCATGGTGAGTCATCTGTGTTTAGTCCTGATCTCCAGATGGGAATATCTGTGAATTCTAGGTCTGGGGTTCCTCTCCCAAAGCTGAAGGGTCAGGGCTGGACTGGTTTTCATAAGCAGACGGAGAGCCCTATTTGCATGTCTTCTGCTATATACCAAGCTCTTGGATAGGATGACTTCAAGAATGAAAGGCCAAGAACAGATGGATGGGGCCTGAAGTAGTGTGGTGGCAAGGATAGTATTTTTTTAAATGTGATTTCTTGCTATGCAATTTCTTAAAAGCAAGAATAATACCTATTATTTTATTTATCTTTACATTTGGGCACAATGTATGTCATGAATATTTCAGTTTTCAGGCATAACACTAAACACCACTTGGAAGAGTTGTATGATGTGTCCAGGAACAGATTCTGAGAATAGCTTAGTGTCTTGGCCTATGCCCCTTATTCCTGGGTATGACCACTTTCCTGAACCTAGCCTGATACTGTCCTTGGCACACAGTTTGGTTTGCTGAACCACCTTTCAATGACAAGAACATTTTGTAATTCTACAACATTCATGAGTTTTCATTAGACTATAGAGACAGTAGGAACTCATGCAGGTGAAATTTCAGGATTTTATAACATTCGTTGTGTGTTTATTTTTGCTTTTAACCATACTTTTTAACTATATAGATATTTTTCATTTGTAAAAAACTTACTGAGGTGTGACTGTCTTGCAAAAAAACTTTATATATCTAAATTTTACATATGATAAATATTGAATACCTATGTAGCCCTCTACAAGCACCACCACAAATTAAAGATCACAAATATTAAGTTAGATAGAAGAAATAAGTTCTTATGTTCTCCTTATTAATGCATACTGGGGTGACTATATTTCACAGTAGTAAATTGTACATTTCAAGACCATTAGAAAATATATCTGAAATATTTTTAGCACAAATAAGTGATAAATACTTAAGATGGTAATAGCTCTAAATACCCTGGCTTGATTATTACTCATTCTATACACAAATCAAAATATCACATGTACCTGTGAATATGTACAAATGTTATGTGACAATAAAAAAATCAGTGGAAGTTGTGGTGAGAGGCAATTGGGAGGAGACAATGAACACACTGGGGACAGAAACTAATTTGTATTTCTACTGGCTTGTGGGAAAGCTGAGGAATGACGCAACTGGGATTTGTTCTCCTGAAGGCAGAAATCTGGCTTCTCTCACTCAGCATCATTTCTGGGAATTCACCTGTAATGATGTGTTTATCAGTAGTTTTCTAATTTTATTACTGGAGAGTGTTCAACTTACCTGGGTTATGTTTCATTTCAATTTTGAAAGGTATTTTGGACTGTTTCTAGTTTCTAGCAACTATACAATTTTATAAGTGTTTGAATACAGGTTTACATAAATACAATTTTATACCTCTGTTGCAAACACTCAGGAATAGATTTTTAGTTCATGGTGTTAAGGACATGCTTAACTTTATGAGCATCCGCTCATTGCTTTCCATAGTGGCAGTTTAATTTTGCATTTCTACTAGAAATATTTAGGCTCTAGGGCCTCCATGCTCACCAACACTGGTGCTGTCATTAATTCTTTTTATTTGAGCCATTCTAATAAAGTGAGATTGTGGCACACTGTCATGGGATGAGGGGGGGCATATAACACCACAAAGAATACATGGTTTTAAACCAGGGGAAGTGAGGATCAGATGGAGGCCCAAAATTCACCTGCATATAGATTACTTATGTATCTAATACTGACTTGTACCCCACATCTCTATAACAAAAAGTTACAAAAACTGAAAAAATAAAAAGTATATAGTGATGTCTTATGCAGTCTTCGTATGAATTCTTCCAATAGTAAGTTATGATGACTTCTTCCTATACCACTTATACCCTCTTTGATGGATGGCATGTACACTGTGTGTACAACTTTTGCCTGATTCATAAATTGTTTCTTATTATTTACTGTTTTCTTTTGAGGATTCTTACATATTCAAGTTATTTATGGTAATATAATTTATAAAGTTTTTATTAGCTCTGAAGCTTGTCATACATTTTGTTGATGGTCATTTTAGCAGAAAAAAAGTTTTTTAAATTTAGTGAAGTTTAACTTTTGAGTTGATTTGATTTTATCATATGATTTCATTTCCATGATCACTACTAGATTTTTCATAATGTTCTGTTTTATAATATAGTTGAATGTCTTCATTTTCCTGTTATCTCATAGGACTGTCCTGCTCACTCCTTGAATCACATTGACTCACTCTTGTTTGTTTGTTTTTTCATGTGTAGTTATGAGACAGTTTCCTAAAATTGTAACCAATTCTGTTTTCATGTTCAAACATAAACTAGATATTTCACAAGAAACGTGATGCTGAATTTTTTTATTTTTTACTTTTTTCATAAATTGCTTTGTAGGTCTACAGAAATGTGTTTCTGGTTTCAAACTGAAGCACTTTTCTTCCCTAGTTTTGGGTTTTCTCCTTACCTTAGCTGTTTGTGTGCTTCCAGTGGAGATAATGTACCCTGGAATTTATATATTTACATATGGTTATATTATCTTGAATTATCTCCTTGAGTCAAACTCTATCCTTCGCAACTCACTTATGAAATCCCAGAACTTATTTGTGGGCTGTCACTAAGAGACCTCCATGTTGAGGATCTATTAAATCTGTTTCATCATTTCATAAGTTATTTTCCTAGAATACCTTCTAATTATAGTATTTCTTCCATTACAACAAAAGCTAATATCTGCATTTCTATATTTCCTCATGTTTCCATGTCCTTCTTCCACCAAGTACAGATTTTTCTCCTTACTATAAAATAATGTGCAGAGATAAACATTTCTAGACAACAGACTGATATAGACACTCCTCAATGTTGGCCATGCTGAGCTCTGTCATTCTATGGAATCGAATCTTTCTCAATTCCACCAAAAAGTGTAATCACTCTTTATCTCACAGTTTTTTTTGTGTGTGTGTGTGAAATCATAATTCTAGGAAGCCAATGGATGAGAATAAAGTGGCATCAGTATCATAACCAATATCCACTGGGCTTTAACTATGCTTCCTCTGAGAAACTCAGCTACAACAGACTAAAAGGCATCACATTTTTTAAATAGAAAAACTTTTGACCACTGAAAAAAGGCATCTCAGTAGATTTATTGCATGAAACATAGAGTACATTGACAGAGACTGAAGTTTAAACATGTAAAATCAATATATAATTTTAAAAAGAAATTTCAAGTTTGTTGGGGTTCCTCCTCATGTAACCTTTGGACGGGGATTCCCTAACAGCCTCTGGCATCTAGTTGTCAACTTCTCTCTATTGACTTGTTGAATCCCTTGGCTTGTCCATTTCTGTGATGTTTGTTTCATGCACACACTGATTATCATGTTTTATTTTATTTTTTTATTTTTTAAGAAAGAAACGTTTATTTAAAAGTAAGTTAGACAGAGAAAAAGGAGAAAGATTTACCTCCCCAAAGTTGGGGAGGGGACCAAAGCCAGGAAGCATGGTGACAGCCATAGGTCCAAGAGCACAGGGCAACACCAGAGTTTAGCAAGGCAATGGCCCTCATGTTTTATATATTTATTAATAGTTGCAGATTTCAATCAAAGCTCCCTGTCTGGTTCCCTGAGTAACTTGCCTGTTATTCATACAGAGATCTACAGTTTACTCAAAAGCAGGTGCTCCTCTTGCCATCAGTGGAGTTCACTCTGCACAGTGTCTGCATCTTGCTATCTGCCTGTAAGCTCTACACTTCATGGCCTGCTGGGTTCCCATCTCCTTTTTCTTACCCCAAATTCATTGGACTCCACCTGGGTCCCATCCTGGCTATGACTTGGAAACACTTAAGGAATATTTCAGTAAGCATTCGTCATAGTGCTTCTTTCTCATCTCCCAGAGATCACTGCCTTTGTTACCTGATGTCAAACACCTCAAACTTTTCTTTAATAATATTTTTACTGTTTTCTTCCAGTTATTTCTAGTGGAGAGGTAATTTTGGTGTCTGTTGACATATTTTAGAGTGATCACCATGGGTATAAATGTTAGAATCATTTTTATGTGTTCTAAAAATTTTTATTTTAAAGATTGTATATGTTTATACACACATATGTATTACAAAAACACATAAATATATAATTGTAAACCCCATGATACATTTAATAAATTATATATATATATATACATATACATATATGTATATTTAAGAATGAATGTCATATGTTTAAAAATATATAAAACACTTGTGTCTGTCCTAGGAAATAAGCACAAATTCCAGGGTGATGGATTGCAGGCAATTATTATTTGTCATCTTCGGAGTCCTCATGTGGAAGTGGAGAGACATGCCATTAGACACACGTCTCAGGGCTGCTTTCAGAGACTCCACTCAGACCCAGCAGGGATGTGGGGACCTTTTCATCTTGGACTTGACATTCAATCTTCCTACTAGAAATATCTGAGATCTTCTTCCATCCTTTGGGAGGCTTTTTAACTATCAGAACACTGAGGGATAGATGGAGAATGGAAAAGTCCATAAACATAAATAACAGAAGTGTAGGTGGAGATGGAGAGGCTAAGTTTCCCAAGGAAGAAAAAGACCCCTGTGGGGTAAAGCCTCTGACAGATGATCATAATCCTGTAAGACATGTATGCTTGTCTGAGAATAGGGTCCATATGAGCACAGTGTCTGCCATTCTGAGGGTAAAACACAAATCAGGGGGGCATATACCTGAACTGAAGTTGTCTTCAGGTGATATCTTTCCCAATCAAAGAATGATAAGAATCCTCAGAGAGGTTAGTTTGTGGGAAGGGAAAATGCGCCATGTAGTAACTTGATATAGAAACAACTACTGGACAGCTCATGTAAAAAACACTATTATTCAGGGTATGCCTTTCCAAGAAGGAAAACACTATTTCCTGATGGAGGTAATTTTACCAAAACTTGTTGATATTACCAAATCTCATCAAAGGATTATTGAGAGGACCTGTAGGGGTTAGCTGGAACCAAACACAATGGTGCTATTTATTTTTCTGAAATTTTTTCACTATTTTTTTTAAATTGGGCAGTCCTTACTGCTAGGCCCTTTCCTATATAATGCAATTTTTATAATGTTGTTAATTTATTTTACATTATTGGTGATTTTATTCTTTTTTAATTTAAAAATGTGCAGAACAATTCAATATTAGGTACCTAATTGGTCATCGTGCAGGTAAAGTTTGGGTACCCTTATTGATGTCATATGTCCTGCCTCTCTGGCAGCAATGCACTTTTGCCAGTCACTTTCTTATAGTATTATGATAAATGTTCAGGATCTGATTATGAGTAAGGGATGCAATGTTTAATTGAATTAATTTATTTTATCATGAGACAAAATGTTTTCATGGTGACAAAATATGCACATTGATTTTGACATGATGAGGAGGAAGAGGAAGAGAAATTGATGATGATAATGATGATTTATTTTTACTTCAGTTTTACTTTGAGTCAATCATGGCTTTGGGCAAAAATCGTGTAGGAGATGGTCTCCTAAGGTTACATATTCTTTTTATATATATATATATACAATATTTTCTTATTGTGATATTGAAGGGTACAGTTAAGGGTTAAGTACACAAATATGTCTCGTTCAGGCACCCTTGTTGATAAGAAGTGTCCACCCATCCCCAGAAAGGTATTTACTGCCATTAATCCCTTCCCCTATCCCTCCCCCACATCATTTCCCATCATTGTCAGTCATTTTCTTGTGGTAATACGCTGGATGATCAAGGTCTACTATATGAGTGAGAACATGTGATACTCAGTTTTTTGTTTCTGTGAGAGGTCACTCAGTATTATGGACTCTAGTTCCATCCAGGTTGCTGCGAAATT
>CAUYQG010013903.1:0-21060 GCA_963574415.1 Tarsius wallacei | reverse complement strand
GTATGTGTGTGTGTGTGTGTGTGTGTTTGTAGACTGTTTTAAGACACTCTATCCCCCAAGCTGGAGTGCAGTGGCATGATCATGGCTCACTGCTGCCTTGATTCCTGGGCTCAAGCAATCCTCCTACCTCAGTCTCCTGAGTAGCTGGGATTACAGGTGCATGCCACCATGCCTGGCTAATTTTTCTATTTTTGGTAAAGATGAGGGTCTTACTTTATTGCTCAGGCTAGTCTTTTTTTTTTTTTTTTTTTTCAGTTGGAGTCTCACTCTGTCGCCCAGGCTGGAGTGCAGTGACCGCTCCCGGCCACCGCAGCCTCGACCTGCTGGGCTCCGGCGATCCTTCCGCCTCAGCCTTCCGAGTAGCTGGAACTACAGGCGCATGCTACCACGCCCGGCTAAGTGTTTTTTTTTGTTTGTTTTTTGATTTATTGTAGAGATGAGGTCTCGCCAAGTTGCCCAGGCAGGTCTCGAACCCACGGGCTCAGGCAATCCATTCACCTCAGCCTCCCAAGGCGTGGGATTACAGGGTGAGCCACCGAGCCCGGCTGCTCAAGTTAGTCTTGAACTCCTGGCCTCAAGGGATCCTCCCACCTTGAATCCCCAGAGTGCTGGAATTATAGGCATGAGCCACCACCACCCCTCACTGTAAATTTTCTTTCTATAATTACAGATTTCAAAAGCAATCAAAGAAGAAAACAGACAACACAGCAATCAGCAATGAACAACATTGAAGGATGCTTATTTATACTGGAAAGGGTGAATATAAAACTTGAACAATATAGTATGCACAGGTTTTATTTGAAATCCCTTATAACTTTATACTGAATTTGTGCAGAAATTTATTCTGGGAGAATTTCTAATACATCGCCTTTTCTATAGATGACTGAAGAAAACCAATAAGCCAAAGGTAAAATAGTAAGGTAATAGAGACCAGTAGTCATCAAATTCCATTCCAAGAAGCCTCAGGAGTCACTGAATTAGATGAGGGAACTCCAAGCAATGGATTCATCCAGAGTCAGCCCAAGCAACCCCCTTTTTGACTGATTTATGTATCTTGAGAGCTTTGGTTAGATTCTTACAGTAATCTAACTACTGCTTAAGAAAAAAAAGTTTTGAAAACAACTGAATTCAACTGTAGTTAGGCCTACTATACACAAAGATTAATAAAAGGGAATGATGAATGCAGTTAAATTAATTTCCAGGCAGTTCTGAGTCTTCTCGCAAGACAAATAGTGTTTCTTGAAGATGGGGTTTCTGCTTTGTTGGTTTTGCTGTTGCTTACACTGCAGCACAGCAAAGCCTCCAGAAATGCTTCCTGCTGATCTTAGCCAACATCTTCCTAGATAGAAGAGCCATCAGGATTTCTAACGAGGACCTCCACCATTTGATCTCCCTGTCACCGCATGGATTCTGAGCAGTGAAAGCAGCAGGAAACCCCAAGATTCAGGTCCCCAGATTAGGTAGGATTGGACAGGATTCATCCCTGAAAACAAAGGTCACCTTCTTTTGCACTTGATTTCTGGAAAAAACAACTGATTAGAGATAGAAAACTAGGAAATCCAAGGTAAATCAAGAGGTGAACATGTTGGAATCAACCATTGGTGAGGACTTGATGATTCTTTCTATATTTTAAGAATGTTGTTAAGGCCAGGCGCAGTAGCTCATGCCTATAATCCCAGCACTTTGGGAGGCTGAACTGAGGGATTGCCTGAGCCCATGGGTTTGAGACCAGCCTGGGCAACTTGGTGAGAACTCATTTCTACAATAAACCAATAAATTAGCCTGGTGTTCCAAAAAATTAGCCAAGTACTTCCAACTACTTAGATAGCTGACGTAAAAGGATCACCTGATCTCAGCAGGTTGACACTGGGTTGGCCGTGAGCGTGCCACTGCACTCTAGCCTGGGCAACAGAGTGATACTCCTGCTCAAAGAAGAAAAAAATAAGTGGTTAAATATCAAATGTAATGAAATGTTTTTGCAATGGCCGTTTTTTTTCTCTCTCATGTAATTTTGGCAGTACCTTATTGATTTTACCTCCATGACCCTGATTTTTAGTTCTGACTTTTAAGGAGTTAATTTACCAGTTATACACCATTCTTGCATCTTGGATCTTGTACTATGAGGTGATGAAAGATTTGGCTATACAAACAACTCAGGCTTGACCAAAATAAGAAATAGAACCTTCTTCTCCTAGCTTTCTTCTCCTGGTTATGCATTCACTTAAAAAAAAAAATCTGTCTGTTAATGTATCATGCACGTGATTCATTAAGAAATACAATATTCAGGATTGCCATAAAATAAGAAGAAATGTTCATACATTCCTTCACATGGTTAAGATTTTAGGACAGTGTAGGCATTGGCAAACTCTGGCCTATGGGCCAAATCTGGTCCATAGCATGTGTTTGAACGGCTTGCCACCTAAGAATGAGTTTTGGATTTTTAAATGTTTAAACAAAAAGAAAAAAATATGTTATTGCATGCAAAAATGACAGTTTATTTATTATTTATTATTGATGTATCATTCCTTGAGTACAACTAGAGTTGCATGTGGGTGGTGAAAACATTCACCAAGACAGTTGTAAATTAAGAAACGTAGATTTATTAAAGGGAAGGTAAAAAGATACAAGAGAGCAGTGGACAGAGCAACAGCAAAGGGAGACGATCTACCATCTGCAAAGGGACAGGGGCATTTGGGCTCTTTTACAGGGTGGTGCTGAGGGGCTTATGTGCTGGAATTGCTGTTCTAACTGATTGTGATTATCTCTGTGCCAGAGTTGTTTAATAATAGTCAGGTACTTTTTGCAACATGGCCAGTAAGCTTTTGCAACGTTTTAAAGTTTTCCCTGGAGGTCTTCTACCTTAATATAATTAACTCAATTTTTGCTGACCTATTTAGAGCTTATCTTTCTCCACAGTTTAAACTTAGTGTCTATAAATAAAGTTTTATTGGAATACAGCTATGTTCATTCATTCAGATATTGCCTGTGTGCCGACTTTCACACAATAATGAGCGCTGATTAGTTGCAACAGTGACTGTGTCACCCTTGCAATCTAAAATATTTACTCTTGCTTCTTCTCAGAAAACATCTACTGACCCCTGGAAAAGTGGATTCTTTTATTTATGGCCTTTCAATCTGAATTTGATATTATTTACTCAATTTCCCAGTTGGGGGTGCCGGTTTGGGCACCATCTTTTCTCAGGTGGCACTTCCCTAATTTCTTGATGAGAGTATCTTTTTCTTCCTACTGTCTTTTTCTCCTAGTTAGCTCATGTTAACTCTTCGTTCTGTCATTTGGGAGAGAAATGTGTGAACAGAAGAAGAAGAAGAAGACCATGTTTCCTTGCTTTTTGGGGACATAGAATTATAGCTGAGATTTAAGAATATACCCAGATTTAGATACTTTAAATCAGACCCAGGATAGCCTAACCTTTTCTGTTTCTCCCTTTTTGGAAAAGAAAGACATATTCTCTCCCTTTCCTGTTTTGTAATCCATGCACAACATGGTGTCAATTGTTCCGTAGTCTTGTTTGCTTCAGAGATGTTTGAAGTTATACTTTGAAGGATGTTTAGAGAAGAGGAAAACAATTTGATAGTAGAGGTTCCTTGGGATGCACAGTGGCCCACTGCTTTGTTTGTTTGTGGTTTAAAATACAGTACTGTCATCCGATACAGGACTACTTACTAAATGACGATTTTCTGGCAGATATTTTAGTCGTATGATATCTTGTCATCCAGATACACTCCCTTTCTTACAGTAGTGCTTGATTAAAATAAATCTTGTTTCCTAGAGAAATCAGTGTGGCACTGTAGCTCTGCTATTTGTAAACTCCTTCTAAATCTATCTTTAGCATGGTAGAACTCAGGAATAAGAGGCAATATGGCTACACTCTAAAGCATTTTCCTTAGGTGTTTCATCCACAGGAACAGCTTAGGAGCTGTGATAGCACTTCTGTAAGTGTTTTGAATTTAAATGTGTGCAATATGTTAATTACTACTCTATTTATAGAGTGGTTTTTTTGGCTCCCATACATTTGGGGAAAATACTTTATATATATATAAACATATATATATAAACAAATATATATATATATTATTCTGAATAAATGTCAGACAGTATACCAAATTTTATAGTGCAACTAGCACCTACTCGTTTCCATAAATGTGATAATATTTCTAAACTTTATGCATGTATCTTTCGTTCTTATTTAAAGAATTGTAGGAAATTCAGTGTCCATTGGAAATAAAGTATGTATGATGGTGAAGGATCAACTACTAAGGTGTTTTATGGCACTCTCTACTACTGACTTTACATCTCATGTTTATTTGTTTATTTTCTCCTCCTCCATTAGATTTTGTCGCATAAGAGGGTCTTCAATTTGTTTGCCACTGTATCTCCATCACCTAAAACCATGCCTGATACATAGAAGGTGCCAAGGATTTACTGAATAAGGAAACTGTTATGCATTAGTCAATCCATAAGAACTGGAATAGGAACATTAACGTATAATGGGGGATATGAATTCTCTGCAAAAATCACTTCAAATATCTCCCTAATTCCAAGTGGATAAAGGGGCAAGAAAATCTAAGCCTACTTTGACAATAAGAGGACTCTGTGGTTGTACAGTGATAGTGATATTAAAGTCTAAACGAAGGATATGTTTACATAGAAGTCAGAAAAAGGGGTCTATAGGGTAAGGGTGAGGGTAAGACTCTGTCAGTGTTTTACTTTCCCATGAAGGAAAAACTCCGTGACCAGGAGACTTGAGTAAGTGGACTCTTTCACCAAAGCAAGTACATCTTCTGTAGCTGTTAAGAACATGTAACCAAATCTCTGTATTCTACCTCATGTCTCATCACCAGAGTTTCTTTAGTTGCTCTTAAATAAATGGGCAAGGCTACAAGTGGTTTGGGCTTGACTGGCTAGTCCAGTCCCCTTGACATCTGGGCAAATACATGTCAGCATCCTATCTAATGCTATATGAGTTTGGTCAGCAGTTCTTGAAATTGACCACTCCTCGGTACTCTGATCATATTTTGATTATTTGCTAAATTATGACATCCTGCCTTAGAGACTAATCAACTTTCTCAGGTCAGAGCTCTATCTTGCTGTCTATCTCCTAGAAGACAAAGATCTTCATAGAAGTGGAGTTTAGTAGTTATTGATATTATCTTAGTAATATTTAGCTACGTTAAGCCAAACTAACTAAAACACAAAAACGAAAAGAAGCCAAACAAAAGCAACAAGACAAGGTTTTGAAAAGATACATCAGTGGATAGAAATAATTCAAAAATGTATCAGACTCTGCTGCAGGCCCAAGACACTCTGTAGGTAACTGATCTACATAGAGCAAATCCATGATCTGGCTGAGAAAGTCTGTACCTTCCTAAAGTTGCTAAATCTGGAACTTACTGGCTAGCCAAGTGGGGAGAGAGATCATTTGCTGGCTTGAAAACGTTTTCATACGGAAGTAAGACTCATTCCATCAACTCATATTTCATTGGCCAAAGAAAGTGAAATTCCCTACATCTAAATGTGTTGGAGAAATATAACTGTTCTATGGAAGGAAGAAGAAAGCTGGAATTAGTGGTGAATAGCACTTACATCTATCACATATTGAAAGAATTAATTAATTAAAGTGTGCAATTTGAAATGCTAGCTTCCAAAATGTTTACCAGCTTACTGTTACTATTTTGAAAAATATTAATTATATTTTAATATGGTGCATCTATCCATACACATAACATTATATTCACTCTACTGGTAATGTCTCAATGATTTATCACCCACTCTACTGATATCTCCAAATGAGTAAAAGGATCATGATAAACTAATTCAATCAAATGTTATAATTGGAAACATTTGAACATACTTCTTTTCTTTATAATTTCACTTAACATCCTTAATCTCTATTTAGAATTTGAATCAATTCAAATGTGGCACAGTGACTTAATTTTTCCCCTCTAGTTTCATCCTTCAGCAAAAGGACAAAGCAGGAGCACCACTTCCTGAAACCCAAGGCTTTACTTCTTCTAGAAAAAGAGAAAGACACTTGTTTTTCTAGCTTTTTTTCCCTAGAGCAGGAGTTGCATTATTTGAGAAAGAGAAAGGTATCCTCAACACTGAAGGGAAAGAGGGAGTTAAATTCAAGTGTTGTAGACTTTGAAGCCATGATGACGTTGTTCTCTGCTGAGATATACAGCAGGGATTGGATTCTGTGAGCAACAGAGCACATAATGCCTTAGAATTGGACAAGGATCACCTCAACATTGACCATGATGGACTAAAGACCAGAGACCCTTCCTTCTGTTTTTTAGGAGAACTTGTCTCCTAAAATTGTGTGCATGGGATTTCTATGTCTTATACTACACCAAACCGACTCAAAAACTTTCATTTCATAAAGAAAAACAAAGTAAATGAATACTTTTTATGACAAGTTGTAGAAGAAAAAATGCATAGCATTACAAAATAAGCAAACTAGTTATTTGTATGAATATAGTTTTCCAGAACATTTGTATGTGTGTTTGTGCTATTGGGGAATAGAGATTTTAAGTCATCTTACTGGCTTTTGTTCTAACTCTACTCAAATACTCTTAAAGAGTCAAGGTTCTTTAAGTCATTTGACTTTATTTGTGTTTTTGAACAGCTGCAATGTTTGTCTGGAATCCGTTTCAAATCTGTATTTTTTCCTGACAGTAGCCTCATGATTTAAGGAAGCATCATCAACACATATGGATAATGAGGTTCTACAGGGCACTTTTATTGCTGCAAAAAGGGAAATAATGAGAACAAGAAGAATTAGGGAGCTGGGATAGTCTCTGTGTCTGATGATGTGGTGACTGGTGGTGCTCATGATCAACTTGATATAAACAAGACTGGGCTCGAGTTTGACTGATGCCATTGCTTTCCATTCCTTTTTTCTCAGACCCTCCCTGGAGATCTTCCATGGCTCAACTGCATCACGTATTATTTTATTAGATGGGGAAAGAATTATTTTTAGGCCTGTCATTTCTAATGGGATTGATTACAGGACTGGAAAAATTGGATTTCTTTTCTTTTTTTTTTTGAGTTGGAGTCTCACTCTGTCACCCAGACTGGAGTACAGTGGCATACTCCTGGCCACCGCAGCCTCAACCTGCTGGGCTCCAGCGATCCTTCTACCTCAACCTTCCAAGTAGCTGGAACCACAGGTGTGCGCTACCATTCCCAGCTAATTTTTGATTGTAGAGATGGGGTCCTGCCAAGTTTCCCAGGTGGGTCTCGAACCTGTGGGCTCAGGTGATCCACATGCCTCGGCCTCCCAAAGTGCTGGGATTACAGGCTGAGCCACGGAACCTGGCCGGAAAATTGGATTTCATAAAGACCTAGAGTTGAGGGTTCTTTAATCATGAAAGAGACTTGACTCTCCATCTATACTCGAGTAATGTTCTGAAGTGTAAGTCAGGAAGTGTTCTTGGGAAGTGTGGCACCATTGCAAGGACACAAGTGAACACTGAGAAAGATGTAAGCATTGAATAATTATTCAATCAACAGATACTTATTCAACAACCACTTATCTGTCTGGGTGCTGAGGACATGGTAGTAAATAAGACAACACAGATCCTACAACCATGAAACCTACATTTTAGTTGACTTAGGTGGGGGAGGGGGGCCGGCAGTAAATAAGTACAACTTTATAAATGGATACATTTTATGAGGGTGAATTGACAGGAATCATTTAAATCAGTGATATTGAGATTTAATGGGTAGAGATCAGATAAGGAGGCTTGCCTAGCCTTGACTTTGCCAACAAGCTGGATGATCTCAAGAAATCAGATTAAAAAGCTTGGATGAATATTTTAGTCTGTAAAGTTGAGAGTCCTTGGCAACATGCTCTGTACATACTTTTCTCCCTCTAAAAGTATGTGAGTCTATTCTTGAACAAATTAAGTTAATATATGCAAATATCTAACAAGGTTTGGCACACTGAAAGATCTTTCAGAGCTTTAGTTATGACTATGAAAATGATTTTGATTTGCCTTTTAGACTCTATTCCTTTCCTGTTTGGCATTGTTTTAATGTACAGTAGACTATTCTTCCTAAAACTCCCAAAGATGTTATCTGTGAGATAATAGAACTATAATTAACTCTTCTTAAATATGTTGAAATTAGCTAAGGGCTTTTAAAAAGTAATTGGAAGAAGGTTTTTTAAAATAAGGGATAAGGCCTATTTCACAATGTATTTAAGTATATAAATGATCAGATTTTAGGTTGGTTAAAAATTCTCATTTCCTTGTTGCATATTTGATATCTAATATAATATGCAATAGGTCAAATGTTAATAGCTAAGCTTCTGATGTCTCAAATGTAACTGTGTGCTATATGTGGTAATATACCATTTATTGTATGGCTCTATTATTCTGCGGGAAGATCCTTTGTGTTGTATTTGGTCTATTGAAATGATTTTAACATGACTTAAATACCTTTAAATTAATAAAATAGTTTAAACAATAAAACAAATAAAATATTATTACAAAACTAATATAAATTTAATGTTAACTATGCAACAGAAGAGTATTAAGAAACTTACCCCCATGATTTCATTAATCCCAAAAAGTCGTTATAGCATCAGTTTTATGGTCTCTGGTTTGTAACTTGGCCAAGGTAGCAGAGCAAATTTGACCAACGACATAGTTTGTAAAGAGGGGGCCAAGCTCCTGGGAGTAATTCATGTACCTCAATATGTCTATCCAATTACTAGAATAAAACTGTCCTGTTGAGTGACTCTTTCAAAGTACTGTTTCTTTTAAAACACATATATTTAAGATTACTACATCTGTATTTATAAATTAGATATTTCTCTAATTTTTAATAATCTTTTTATTTTAGAATAGTTTTATAACCTAGTTTCAGATGTAAAAGTTGCAAAAATCATAGAGAGGTTTCCATACCCCTAACACTCAGTTTCCCTATTGTTAGAATCTTACATTCGCAGAATATATTTGTCACAGCTAATAAACCAATATAAACACATTTTCATTGAGTAAAACTCATACTTTATTTAGATTTCCTTAGTTTTTTGTTTTGTTTTGTTTTGGAGTTGGGCCTCACTCTGTCACCCAGGCTGGAGTACAGTTGCATGATTATAGCTCACCACAGCCTCAACCTTCTGGTCTCAGGTGATCCTCTTGCCTCAGCCTTCAGAGTAACTGGAACTACAGTTGTGTGTCATCATGCGCAGCTAATTTTTTAATTATTATTCTTATTTTTTGTAGAGACAAGGACTCGCTTTGTTGTCCTGGCTGATCTCGAACTCGAGGGCTCAAGCCATCTTCCTGCTTCGGGCTCCCAAAATGCTGGAATTATGGGCACCACGCCCGGCTAGATTTCCTTAGTTTTAACCTTTTTATCTTTCTGTTCTAAGAGCCAATTCAGAATACCACATCACACTTAGTCATTATGTCTCTTTAGATTCCTCTTGGCTGTGACAATTTCTCAGATTTTCTTTGATTTTGTTGGCCTTGACATTTTCAGGGAGTATTAGGCATTTTGTAGAATGTCCCTTCACCGGATTTGTTTAATTTTGTGTTCATATTTTGAGTTTATGGGTTTGGGAAAGGATTATCAAAGAGGTGAATTAACTTTCTCATCACAGCATATAAAGGGTACATACTGTCAACCAATGTATTGCTGCTGATGTGAACCTTGTCCACCTGACAGATGGAGATTTTTAAGTCTCTTAACTGTAAAGTCAGTAATTTTTCCTCCTTTCTATATTCTGCTTTTTGGAAAGAAGTCACCATATTCAGTCCACATTAAGGAAGGTGTGCTTCATTACCTGGAGGGGAGGGTACTTCCATAAATTATCTGGAATTCTCCTGCCTGGGAGATTTGTCCTTCATACAGTGTATTTCCTTTTCAAACTTTTACTTAGCATTGTGCATTTAACATTGATCTGTGGTTTTTTTTTTTTTTTTTTTTGAGTTGGAGTCCCACTCGATCGCCCAGACTGGAGTGCAGTGGCTGCTCCTGGCCACCGCAGCCTCGATCTGCTGGGCTCCGGCGATCCTTCCGCCTCAGCCTTCCGAGTAGCTGGAATTACAGGCGCGCGCTACCACGCCCGGCTAATTTTTTTGATTTATTGTAGAGATGAAGTTTCGCCTGCCCAGGCGGGTCTCGAACCCGCGGGCTCAGGCAATCCACTCACCTCAGCCTCCCAAGGCACGGGATTACAGGCTGAGCCACCGAGCCCGGCTTGATCTGTGTTTTTGTGTGGTTTGATAGGATTTTCCTTTTTGTTATTTGGTATTATGGAAGTGGTACTGTTTGGTGAACCTTTCATTTGGTTATTCTTTTATTTGTTGATTTATTCACCTATATTAGCATGAACTCAGGATATTTATATTATGTATTGGATTACAATCCAATGCTATATTTTCTTGTTGCTTAAATTAATACAATTTTAGTCACTGTGAGCTTTTTCAGTTGTCTTGTGTCCCTTTGACACACCCCCATCATTGTATGTATTTGTTTATTTTTTAGCATCTACTTTCTGGTGCTATAAGAGGCTGCTGCCTCATCTTGTATATTTCTTGCTGTAGTCTTAGAATAAGACATTTCTGTGAGGAACACTGGGTTTTTTAAAATTGAAGAGGGGTATTAGAAACCAAAATCTGAGTGCTATGTGTGCTCATTGCTACTGGAGTATTGTTGCTCTTAGGCCCTCTCAGCTGACAAAGCAAGGAAATATTTGGGTATACTAACCTACTTATACACATATTTCTATAAATATTTTCTCACTATAACCTTTTGTGTTTATGTTAAGCTAAACTTGATTTCACACTGATTTCTCAACTCTAGTCCCTTATCACATGGATCATTCTAACAATCTCCACTTGCTTGCCTGTAACCTCCACTTCACCAGTGATAAACTTGACTTCTATCCATTTACTTAATTGTTGGGTTCCAATATACATGTATAGCAGTATCAGACCTTTCAATCCATATGCATATGAGAAACAACTTATTCAATAAGAATACAGTTATTATGTGCAGTTCCTTTTGCCTTTAGTCTTACAGACTCTACTCATTTCTAACTTATTTAGTTTAGCATTAGTGAGGATATTTTTTACATTTGTAATAATTATGTAAATTCTTTCATTCTGAAGCATCCTGATTCCTGAAATATTTTTTAAAAATTGGAATAAATTATGGTTCACACTTTGTGCAGTAAGATTGTCTGGGTTTTCTCAACTATGAAGTATCAAGTATCCACTCCAATACTTTTATCCTGAATAGTTCCTCAGTTCCCCCCAAAATCTTCTATGTTTCACCTATCCAACCCACTCCACTCCCTACACACCTGGCAACCACTGGTTTGCTTTGTGTCACTATAGTTTTGTCTTTTTCAGAATGTCAAATAAATTGAATCATACTGTGTATTTCCTTTTCAAACTTTTACTTAATGTTCATTTAACATTGATCCATGTTTTTGTATGACTGGATAGCCTTTTCCTTTTTGTTATTTAATAGTATGGATGTATCACTGTTTGGTTAGCCTTTCATCTGTTGAAGGACACTTTGAATCTTTCCAGTTTGAATGGTTATAAGTAAAGCTTTTTTTCCACAAACTTGTACATGCATGAATTTGTGTAGTCATCAGTTTCAAACCAGTTGAGTAAATATCCAAGAGAATAATTGGCAGAGAAAATATCTAAGAGAATAATTGGCAGATTGTAAGCTAAGACTATGTTTAGCTTTGCAAGACATTGCCAAATTGAAAAAGTGACTATACCATTTTGCCTTCCCACCAACAATGAATAAAAGTTCCCATTGCTGCTGCATATTTTGCCAGAAATTGGTGTTGTCAGACTTTTGGATTTGAACCATTGTAATAGGTGTATGGTAGCACCTTTTTGTAGTTGGAATTTTTCTAATAAATAATATTGTTGAATGTGTTTTTATATGCCTATTTGCCATATGATTATCTTCTTGCTGAAGTGTTTGCTTAGAATTTTTATCCATTTTTAATGGAGTTGCTTGTTTTATTATTGCTGAGTTTTAATTATATACTTTACATCCAAGTCATAATATATATATGATTATGATATATTATTTGCATACACTTTGTATTTTCTTTTTCTTAACCGTCTTTCACAAAGCAAGCATTTTTATTTTAAATAAAGTCTGTCCAATTTCTCCTTTCCTGGATTATGCTTTTGATATTGTATTTTAAAAAACTTGTCTTATCACTAAATCTAAGGTGTTGTAGATTTTCTTCTAGGAGTCTTATTGTCTTGAATTTTACATATAGGTGTATAATACATTGTGAGTTAATTTTTATATGAGGTTTAAGATTTGTATCTAGAAGTTTTTTAAATTTGGAGGTCAAATTATTTCAGCAAAATGATCACTTTTTCTCCATTTAGTTGCTTTTGTAGCTTTGTCAAAAATCAGTTGGCTTTATATGTGTTGGGTGATTTCTGAGCTATGTACTCTGTCCAATTGTCCTGTGTCTATTCCTTATTGATGCAATGCTGTCTTGATTACTTTAGCCTTATAATAAGTCCTGAAATAGGGTAATGTGAGTCTTCCAACTTTATTCTTATTCTTCAATGTTGGGTTGGGTATCCTAAGTGATCTTTTCTTACACATTTTAGAATAAATTTATTACCTACAAAATATCTTGATGTAATGTTTACTGAGATGAAGACAGATTCATAGGCCAACTTAGAACTAATTTCTTAGTAAAATTGAATTTTCCAATTTATGAACATAAAATATTTTTTCATTTTTCTAGATATTCTATGTTTTATTAATGCCTTATAGTTTTATGTATATAAAGCCTTGCATACTTTGTTATATTTATATACAAATAATTCATTTTTCAGTTTCATATATTAAAGGCATTTTTAAATTTTTTGTTTAAATTTATTTTTTACTATAGATATGTAGGGTACAAGTGAGGATTAACTTGATAAGTAGGTTGCATGCAGATGAAGTTTGTGCTTCTAACTGACCCTCAACCCCTGGTAATGGACCAGGTTCCCTTTATGTTTGTCATGTGCTCCATAACACTTCCTCCCTACCTCCCCCAACAGTGCCCAGCAACTGCTGATCCCACCCTTGTGCTAATGTGACCAGTGTTCAGGGTCTGCTTATGAATGAGAACATGTGGTGTTCAGTTCTTTGTTTTTGTGGTAGTTCACTTAGTATGATGGCCTCCAACTCCATTCAAGTTGCTGCAAAGTCTATAAGTTTGTTCTTCTTTATGACTGCATAATACTCCATAATGTATATGTCCCACATTTTCTTTATCAAGTATAAAAGTCATTTTTAACTTTAAAATTTTATTTTTTTATTGCTGATATATAGAAAAGCAATTTACTTTGCTTTATTGAACTTGCAGCCTGTGACTTTATTAAACTGAAGTATTTGTTACAGAATGTTTTTGGTAGATTATTTAAGGTTTTCTATATAGACATTCAGTAAACAGAAGAGTACCTTTTTCAACAAATAGAAGAGTAAAAAGATACATGAGAATAAAGAGAGTTTTATTTCTTCCTTTTAGATTTGTATACCTTTTATTTCTTTTTCTTGTTTTATTACACTAGTTAAGATTTCCAGTTGCATTTGTGTGTTTGTGTGATGAGATAGCCCCTCCATAATTCAAAATTTGGTTTCAATACTGAGAGTGAAAATATATGCACACAAACCCTAACATGGTATGGAAAGGGCATTTCATATGAGGCTTTCTTGGAAAGCAAAGGAGACTTCTCATGAAGATCCAAAATTGGTCTGAGAAAGAAATGAGTGGTCTTTCATCATGGTTGTCAAGTGGAGATGGAGTGATGCTTTCCACGTGCAGGCAGAGGCTTGCATGATTTGAACTTCCACAAGTATCAAACAAGGGAGGACCTAAACTTTACTATTAGCTTGCTAAATGTAGCATAAAAGGCAAAGATGAAGGAAATGGGCTTGGAATCTTTCAGCAGTCAACCTAACATAAAACTGAGTCAGGATGTCCGTTACATTACTAAATAGAAATGAGGAGGGAGGATATCCTTATTTTGTTATTGATTTTAGGGTAAAGTGTTCGGTCTCTTACCACGAACAATGGTATTAGCTCTAGATTTTTAATATATACTCTATTGGTTAAGGCAGTTTCTTTTTATTCCTAGTTTTTTAAGTTTTTACAATTATGAATGGTTGTTGAATTTTGTTTAATACTTTTCAATGCACTTACTGACATAAACATATATTATTTTTATAATTTGGTGTGTTAATATGACTTTCATTGATTAATTTATATATGTTGAACTAGCCTTACATTTCTGGAATGGAGTATACTTTGCCTTGATGTACTATCCTCTTTATATATTGCTGGATTTGATTTACAAATATTTTGGTAAAAAATTCTGTGGGTATGTTTTTGAAATACATTGGGCTCTAATTTTATTTTCTTGTCGCATATTTTTAACTGATTTTAGTAGTAGGATAATGCTTATAAGGTCTTATAAAATAAGTTGGACACTTTTACTCTTATATTTATTGAAAAAGATAGAGGATACTTATTTCTTTCTTAAATAGCTTATAGACTTCACCATCTGCAAATGATACTTTTATTTATAGATTCTATAATAGATATGAGTATTCAGGTTATCTGTTTCTCCATGACTGACTTTGATAGTTTGTGTCTCTCAAATTTTTTCAGTTCATTTAAATTATCACATTTGTGGTCACAGAATTGTTCATAGTGCCACCTTATTATACTTTTAACTTCCATAGGGTCAGCAGCAATTGCCCCTCTTTCATTTGATATTAGTAATATGTGTCTTCTCTCTATTTTACGTAGCCTGCCTGAGGTTTATCAATTTTATTGATATTTTTCCTCTTTCTCATTATTTGTCTCAGCTCTTTCTTGGTACTTATTTACAATTTTTTTTTGTTCTAGTTAGATGTTGAAGTGTATGTTGTATTCTACAAAAATATACTTCCTAATTTATGAAGTAAATTACTGAATTTTAGTTAAACTTTGGTATATATACTTCCTCTTCTTTCTTTTTTTTTTTTTAATAGTAGTACTGTTAATTGTTGAGTTGCTTTTGACTTTTCTGACTGTTCAGTAATAATTTAACTGGGAACATGAGTGTCAGTCGTCTGCCACACTCTTATACAAAACCCATATCTGACCAAGCAGAGGATAGAAAATTCAATAAAATCTTTTCAATATGTTTTGTCTCACCATCATTTTGTACATACATGTTATAAGACAGTTTTGGGCATGCATGAGACATGACTGCTTAATTCTGCTCTTTGTCTCCTATTATCATTTCTTTTATAATGCCATTATACAAATTTTATTTTATTGTTTTCTTTTTCTGGCTATACTTTGTTTCTTATTGGCTACTTCTAATCTCCTATGGGTAGAGATTAAGGCTAAATAAGTTATTGAAATAAGCTAATATAACATCTAGAAATTTAAAATGCCACATATATTATCTATGTTTATCTCAACAGCATTGAAAAGTAGGAATTCTTTCCCCAGTCTTACAGAAGAGTACATTGAAATTCATAGTACCTTCCTCAAAGTTATAGATAGAAAGTAGCATATTTGGAAATTCAGCAGGTATTTATTTTATTTTTGTCCTGAAAGCTGACATGCTGCTCATTTCTCCAATTTTTTACTGAGAGAGTTCCACAGAATAAAGTACAAGGCTTTAACACAGAGGCTTCTAAACAACTCTGTATTTAATGACTTTTTTCCTCTATGTACTTTCAGCTAAGGAGTTCTAGAAGATAGAATTTATCAAATGTTTGAACTTTGACAAAGTTTGAACTGAATTTTCCTTTTCTGAACTTTTAAAAACTTGCTTTCCTATTTATCATCATGTAAAAGTCCACTTTCATGTAATTTTTATCAAAGTAACAACTACTGTATTTAATTTTTCATTCATAAAACATGCCCATTATATTCTTTAGAAAGCTTACTTCAAATGTCCAATTGATCAAATAGCTCTGCTGTAAAATAGTCTATTATAAAGGTCTGAAACAGGAACATCCTACCCTCTCAACTAGTGCTAAGAGAATGTGATGATATAATCCTTCCCAGAAGGTTTTTTAGCATTTTTGGATCATTTTTCTCTATAGTTTCTATCATGACATTTATATTTGTGTTTTCATAACTGCCTCAGAATATTCCTACAGAATGTAGTATTTTGTGTCTTTTTTTTCCCCCACTGGGCAAATTCTTCTGAGGTTCACCAATATTGTTGTATGTTTCAGGAATTAATTTTTTTTATTACTGAGTAGTATTCTATTGTTTGAATTTGTTTATTCATTCACAAGTTAGAGAATATTTTGTCTAGTTTTAGTTTGAGAGTTTGGGCTATCATGATTACAGCTGCTATGAGCATTCACCCACAATTTTTTATGATCATCCTGAAAGGGCAAACTGAGGCAAGGTGTGCTGGCACCATGGGATTAATGCAAGATTGCAACAAAGAAAGAAGGAAAGTTTATTATTCACTTTCTACAGCCAGAAAGGGGCTGGCACTTAATTGGTGAGTGTGGTCTTGAAGGCTGAGACTGGCTATATTTAAGAATCCTTGGAACAAGGGGGGTTTGAGCTAGGCAGGGTCTGGGCCAAAAGGAATATCCAGGGCTGTATTCTTTGATGTTGATAGCAGCCACATAAGTCTTGGACCTTGACATTGCCAGGCACCAGCATCTCCTGACCTGGGGCGGTGGGCTAGAGGTCATGGTGAACAGCTGGTAACAATGTAGCCATACAAATGCCTGGAAAAAAATTATTAAAAGGACTCGACATGCTTAAGGGGTTTTGAGTAATCACTGAGTTCTAAGGCCTAACCCTGGGAAAACTGGTTCTGGGAAAGGTGATTGTTTTCCTGCTAATGATTATAAGGTAAGTAGAATGTTATGGCTGCTTAGCAGAGCATGTCAGGGGTAAAGCTAAGCAAAATGACTGCACTAAAGCTAAGTTCATTCTGAGGTTTTGAGGTTTTGAGGTTTCTTCCTTTCACGTGTTTTATTTCTCTTGAGAAATGGCTAGAAGTTGAATGGCTGTATTATATGGTAGATAGATATTTATCCCTGTATTAAAAAAAAAACAAACTTCCAAAGTGTTTCGCAAAATGTGCCATTTTAGACTCCTACTCACAGCAGTGTGCTTGAGTTGTCCTATCCTTGCTGGGATGATTAATTTCTGTTTTTTTTTTTTTTTTCTTGAGTTGGAGTCTCACTCTGTCACCCAGACTGGAGTGCAGTGGCTCCCCACCACTGCAGCCTCTACCTGTTGGGCTCCGGCGATCCTTCCACCTCAGCCTTCCAAGTAGCTGGAACTACAGGTGCGCGCTACCACGCCCGGCTAATTTTTATTTATTTATTGTAGAGATGAGGTCTTGCCAAGTTGGAGATGATTAATTTCGTGTGTCAACTTGATTTGGCTAAGGGATACCTCCATAGTTTGTAAGAATTTATTTCTGGATGTGCCTGTGAAGGTGTTTCTGGGAAACATTGGCATTTAAGTTGGTAGACTGGATAAAGCCCACCTTTACCAAGGTTGGTTCACGTCATGCAATCCTTTGAGGTACTGGAGAGAACACAAAGGCAGAGGAAGGGTGAATTAACTCTCTTTATTTGAGCTGACATATCCATCTCCTGCTCTTGGTCATGATACTCCTGGTTTTTGAGCCTTTAGACTCTAACCTGGATGCACCCTTGGTTTCCTGAGACCGAAACTATACCCCAAATTTCCTGGGTCTCTAGCTTGCAGATGGCAGATTGTGGGATGTCTCAGCCTCTAAAAGCTTATGGACGAATCCTTCATAATAAATCTACATCTATCTATCTATCTATCTATCTATCTATCTATCTATCTATCTATCTATCTAATTCATCTATCCATCTATCGAATTTCCTATTGATTTTCTTTCTCTGGACAACCCTGACTAATATTCTTGCCAACAACTAGAAGTGTCACTAAATTTAATTTTAGCCATTCTATTGTAGATATTGTAGTATCTCATCGCAATTTGAATTTGCATTCCTTAATGACTAATCACTTTGAGCATCTTTTTGTATACTTATATGGCACTTACGTATCTTATTTTGTGAAGTAACTGTTCAAATTGATTCCCATTTTAACATCAAATTGATTGTCTTCTAAATATTAAGATTTAAGAACTCTTCTTGTGTTCTGAATATGAGTCCTTTGTCAGATACATGCAGGGGTCCTCAGCCCCCTGACCATGGACTGATCCTGGCCCGTGGCCTGTTAGGAACTGGGTTGCCCAGCAGGAGGTGAGCGTTGGGCAAGAAGCAAACCTTCATCTGTATTTACAGCCATTCCCCATTATTTGCATTACCACCTGAGCTCCAACTTCTGTCAGATCAGGAAGGCATTAGATTCTCATAGGGGCATGAACCCTATTGAGAACTGCCCATGTACGGAATCTAGGCTGCATGCTCCTTATGAGACTCTAATGCCTAGTGATCTGAGATAGGGCTGGGGCTGTGATGCTAGCTCTGGGGAGTGCTGCAAATACAGATTCACATTCGCACTGATGCTTGCACAGAGACCATAATAAATCAATTGTTTGCAGACTCATCTCAAAACCCTATCAGTTAGTGGAAAGCGAGTTGATGTACTTCAATTGTACAGCTGCATCTGGGGGCAGGCTTAAGTCAAAATCTGACACTTATTTTAGTCCATAAGTGACCCACCCATTTTATTTACCACTCTACCTGTGCCCCTTTTATTATGGTGAGTTGTGCAATTATTTCATTATATATTTCAATGTAATAATAATATAAATAAGTGCACAATAAATGTTATGTGCTTAAATTATCCCGAAATCATCCACTCCCTTCCTCCCGGTCCTTGGAAAAATTGTCTTCCACAAAACCGGTCCCTGATGCCAAAAAGGTTGGAGACTGCTGCTATACAATATTTTCTCATAATAAATGACATATCTTTCTACTTTCTTAATAATGTATTTTGAAGAATACTTAAAATCTAATTTGATAATTATATTAACAATTAGGATTTATGTTTTGTAGCCTAATACAGTTTTATCTAACATTGTGACAGAAAGATACTCTGCTCTATTTTGTTCTAGTAATTTCATAAATTTGACTCATACATTTAAAAGTATGATACATTAAAATTAATATTTATATATAATGTGAAATAATGTTGCCCTTTCCCTCTTTCTGTTGCATATGAGTTCCAATTGTCTGACTATTGAAAAAATTCTCTTTTCATCATTGAATTATCTCAGACTTGAAATTTTCTCGGTAGGAAAACTTTTAAATAAGAATTCCATTTCTTTATACATGTATCTTTTTTCACCTTACTATTTCTTCTTTAGTGAGCTTATAATGTAAGTGTTTTATGGTCTTTGTTTACTTCATCTAAGTGTTCAAATTTATAGGCATAAAGATGTTCACATTTCTGTGTTATTTATTAACAGAAAAATTTGCAGAATGTTGTTAAAGTATCCTATATTCTGATTGAATTTTTGTATCACTTTTATCTACTAATAAGAAATATATTGAAATCTTCACTTACAACTGTAGTTTTGTCTATTTTGTTTTTAGTTCTTTCAGTTTTTGTTTCATATATTTTAAAAAATTTGGATTAGGATGTGAAGCCAATATTCTCTGTTCTTTCCTGAGACTGCTATTTGTGTCCTTTTTTCTTCGTCAATTCAGCTAGATAATTATCAACTTTATTGATATTTTCCAAGAACCAACTTTTGCTTTCAGTAGTTTTCCTCTATTACTTTTTTGCTTTCTATTTTATTAACTGATTTTCTTGTCCTTATTACTTATTTTCTTTTACTTGTTTTGTGTATAATTTTCTCTACTTTTTAAGTTACTTAAAATTAAGCTTATCATTTATTTGACACTTTTCTTCTTCTAATTTAATACTATCAATTTCCCTCTAACTACTATTATTAGTGTGAGCAACATATTTTGACATTTTCATTTTTATACCATTCAAAATATTTTCCAATTTTTATTATGATGCTTTTGTCAACTCATGATGTTTTTGTCAACTCATGGGTTAAAAATTTATAAACACACTGATATATTTCCTTTACTAATTTCTATTTTAATTTGGTTATGGCCAGATAATGTCATATATTTAACTTTAATAGTAATAGATGTATTCAGATTTGCATTTTATGTGGTTTATCTTGATGAATATTCTGTGTGAATTTAGAAAGCATGTGAGGCCAGGCTCAGTGACTCAGCCTGTAATCCCAGCACTTTGGGAGGCCAAGGCGAGTGGATTGCCTGAGCCCGCGAGTTCGAGACCCACCTGGACAACTTTGTGAGACCTTGTCTCTACAATAAATCAAAAAAATTAGCCAAGCTTGGTTACGCGTGTCTGTAGTTCCAGCTACTTGGAAGGAGAAGGCAGAAGGATTGCCGGAGCCCAGCAGATCATGCCACTGCACTCCAGCCAGGGTGATGGCGTGAGACTCCAACTCAGAAAGGAAGGAAGGAAGGAAGGAAGGAAGGGTATTTTTAATTGTCGTTGGGTAGAGTGTTCTTCATGTCAATTACATAAGGTTGGTTAAAAAAACAAAAATTTTATGAGAGTGTTAAAGTATTCTACATTCTTACTTAATTTTTTGCATCATTTTTATCAATTAATAAGAAAAATATTGAAATCCTCAGTTATAACTATAGTTTTGTCTATGTTGGTTTTAGTTTTTTTGGTTCTTGCTTCATATATTTTTAAAACCTGCAGATATGTTTAGGATTATTATGTCTTGATGAGTTGACTTCTTTATCATTGTGGTAATATTTTTAGATTTTAAAACTTTTTTTTTATATACAATATTTTTTTATTTATTTTATTTTTTTTATTTTTATATTTTATTTTATTTTATTATGTTATTGTGGGGTACAGTTAGGGGTTAGGCATACAAAAATATTTCATTCAGGTACCCTTGTTGATAAGAGGTGTCTCCCCATCCTCAGATAGATACCCACCACCATTAATCCCATTCCCCTCACCCCACCCCCCAGTTTCCCACCACAGTCAG
>CAUYQG010013901.1:0-13569 GCA_963574415.1 Tarsius wallacei | reverse complement strand
AACTACAGGCGCACGGTACCACGCCCGGCTAATTTTTTTGATTTATTGTAGAGATGAGGTTTCGCCTGCCCAGGCGGTGTCGAACCCGCGGGCTCAGGCAATCCACTCACCTCAGCCTCCCAAGGCGCGGGATTACAGGCTGAGCCACCGAGCCCCCGGCTAGGACTGTTTTTAAGTGAATGAATGAACACTAAGGTGGTCACACAGCTAGTAAGAGATGGAGCCAGGATCCCAAAATAGGTCTTGCTGGATTCAAAACACTTGCTGTTTCACATCAAGTTTGCATTTCCCTGGGTAACATCGGCTTTCTTCCTGGGGGGTAAGGTGGGGCGGGGAGTCAAACATGTTCTTTTATTTTTTTTTTATTTTAAAGATGTGGTATACAATTCAGAATTAGTATACAAGTGGTAACATAGGCTCAGTGCAGGAAGAAGTCCAGAAAAGGTTGGCTCCAAGAGAGTAACCAATGGGTTTCACCCTCATTAGTCTAAGGCCAAAAGCTGTGCCTTCTGACACCAGCCAAGCTGGAAGGCTCCTCTGTGCCACTCAAAGGCTCTTATAAGTTTCTAGACGAAACCCCCTCTTGTGTCATAGGAACTTCTTTGTACCGCTAGAGATTGAAGACCTTTTATAAATATGAAATTATCTTAATATCCCTGTTCCCCCATTGCTGTCCCCAGCCCTTAAAAGAGGGCAAAGGAAAGCTAGAAATCCACAGACTGCCCAGTGTATATCTTTGGGTGGAGGTACTCTTTCCATCTCTTCCACCCATGCACGCAAATGTACCCCTCTCTAGGTTTGAGATTTCCTTGGGGATTTATCTCCCCAAGAAAAGGAACTTTTATGAGTGTGATTAAGGAAGCTTGAGCCCTGAGGCCTCAAGTAGGAAAGAAAGTTGGCCTCTAAGAATAAAGCAAATAAAATCAGCTGAATGAGACTTCCACTTTTGGAAAGATAGAGTAGATATCCTTTCCCATTTCCTCCACCTAAATAAAACTAAAAGCCCTGGACATTATATATAAAACAAATATAAGACAACTCTTAAAGGTAGAGTAAAGAAGGAAAGCTGGCTAGGAATGGCAGCTAGGCGAGGTCCCTGGGTTTCATTTTTCCTCATATATCCCAGACTTGGAGCTGAGGAAGGCAACAATCTGTGAACACCAAGGGATACAGACAAAAATGTTCCAATAAAAGCCCATTCTTTTCTGCCAAAGGACTGGGGAAAGGGGTAGTCTCCAAAGATAGAAAGCTGTTAGACAATAACCACTCTACTATAGCCACACACCACAGAAAAAGTTGTGGTCCCCCCACTCCCACTCAAGTCATCAGGGCCTGCTATGAAGCCTAGACATCTGTTTCCCCTCTCAAGGTTGTAATGAAGCATGCAATGCCCTCCTCCTCCCTGCTGTGTCAAAGAAGGCCTAGTAGAAAGCCTAGATTTCAATTCCTACCTAGCAGAAATGAGGTACCTCTCCCCCTCCCCAGTGGGATGATCAGAGGGGGCCTAGTTGAGAGTTGAGATCTCACCACTGCCCAGCAATAAAGAAGACACTCTTTATCCCCCACAACCCAGGGAGGTATCAGTATAAGCTCAGTGGAGGGCTAGAACTCTCACCCCCAACCAGCAATAACAAGACAGAGCACTCCCTTAGATGTCAATGGAGACTTAGTGAGAAATATGTATTTTCTCCCAATCAAGCAAAAATGAGGATATGCCTGACCTTTTCTCTGCCATAAAAGTGTTAAACCTAAAATTAAAACTTTAAATAAGAGTGAGGCTGGATAAGAGATAAGATAGACAAGTGGGGCCTCATCAAACTAACAAGCTTCTGCAAAGCCAAAGAAACCATCAAGAGAGCAGGGAGACAGCCTACAGACTGGGAAAAAGAATTTGCCAACTCCAGGTCTGACAAAGACTTAATTAACATCCTGGATCTACAGGAACTCAAACGTGCAGAAAAGAAAAAACAAACAACCCCATTATAAAATGGGCAAAAGGTATGAACAGACACTTCTCAAAGGAAGAAATTGTTTTTTAACTCAATATTGTAATTATGAGATTCATCTGTGTTGCTAAGAGTAGTCCCCTTCATTTCTTTTTTACTTCTATATACTAACTCTTCAAATGAATATATCACATATTATTTACCTGGTTCTTCTGTTGATGGACATTTACATTGCTTCCAACTCTTTCACCATTTCAAACAAAGCTACTCCCAGCATATGTGCACATGATTTATACACGTGGCTTATACACATGCTAGAAAAACAGAAGTTTCTCTAAGGCATTATCAGCTTTACTAGATGAAGTCAGGCTGGTCTCCAAAAGGGCTTGTCAATATATGTTTCAACCAGAAGCACTAGAGTACTCGTTTTCTAAAAATCCTTAGCATACTTTATATTTCCAGACTTATTAATATTTGCTAATCCAGCGGGATACAAAGTTAACGCACCATGTTTTTTCTTTTTCTATAAAGATGTAGGGTACAGTTCAGGGTTAGGTATAAAAACATTGATTATGCAGGCACCCTTGTTGATGAGAAATACTCCTCCCTCCACTAGCAGTTTCCCTCAACTGCCAACCCTACCCTCTCCTCCCCTGACGGTTTCCCATTACTGCCAAACACTTTGTTATAGTATTATAATTGTTCAAGGTCCACTTATGAGTGGGAACATATGGTACTCTGTTCTTTGTTTCTGTGATAGATCACTGAGTATTATAGACTCCAAATCCAACCAAGTTGCTGTGAACTCCATATATTTGTCCTTTATGGCTGCATAATATTCCATTGTGTATATGCACTACATTTTCTTTATCCAGCACAGATTCGATGGTAAATATGGTTGATTTAATATTTTTGCTATTGTGAATAGAGCTGCAAAAAACATACGTGTGTAAGTATCTTTCTTGTAAAATGATTTGAGTTCCTCTGGGTATATTCCCAATAGGGGAATCACTGGGTCATATGGAAGGTCAATTTCTAGTTCTTTCAGAAATTGCCACACTGTCTTCCAAAGAGGTTGCACTAGCTTGCATTCCCGCAAGCAGTTTAGAAGTGTTCCTTTTTCTCCACATCCTTGCCAGCATCTTTTGTTGTTTGTTTTATTAATGATGGCCATTCTTACTGGGGTTAGGTGGTATCTCAATGTGGTTTTGATTTGCATTTCTCTGATGATGAGTGAGGCTGAGCACTTTTTCATGTGTCTGTTGGCTGCCTGTATATCTTCTTTTGAGAAGAGTCTATTCATGTCTTTTGCCCACCTTTTAATGGGGCTGGGTTTTTTTCTTTTGGCACATTTGAGTTCCTTATAGATCCTAGATGTTAGGCCTTTGTCAGATATATAGTTGGCAAATATTTTTTCCCATTCTGTGGGCTATCTCCCCACTCTCTTGATGGTTTCTTTAGCTTTGCAGAAGCTTTTCAGTTTGATGAGGTCCCACTTGTCTATTTTTTCTCTTATGGCATGGGCACTTGGGGTTTTGATCAGGAATTGGTTGCCAGTTCCAATTTCCATAAGGATGTCTCTTGCGTTTTCTAAGATTCTTATAGTTTGAGGTTTTACGTTTAGGTCTTTGACCCATTTAGAGTTAATTTTTGTGTATGGTGATAGGTAGGGGTCCCATTTCAACCTTCTGCATGTGATCAGTCAGTTTTCTCAGCACCATTTACTGAATAGGTTCTCCTCTCCCAGTGGTGGTTGTTGGAGGCTTTATCAAAGATGATTTGGTTGTGAAATTGAGGCCTTACTTTCGGAATCTCTATCCTGTTCCATTGGTCCTTATGCCTGATCTTGTACCGATACCAGACTATTTTGATTATTGTAGCCTTATAGTAAAGTTTGAAGTCTGGAAGTGAGATACCTCCTGCTTCGTTTCTTTTGCTAAGGATTGTTTTGGCTATTTGTGGTTGTTTATGTTTCCATATGAATTTCTGTGTTGTCATTTCCAGGTCTGAGAAGAATGATGTTGGTAATTTAATGGGTAGTGCGTTGACTCTGTAGATTGCCTTCGGTAGGATGGACATCTTAACAATGTTGATTCTTCTTATCCATGAGCATGGAATATTTTTCCATTTGTTTGTGTCTTCTTGGATTTCTTTGAGCAGTGTTTTGTAGTTCTCATTGTAAAGGTCTTTCACTTCTCTGGTTAGGAAGATGCCAAGGTATTTCATTTTTTGTGTGGCTATTGTGAATGGGATTGTGCTTTTTATTTGGTTCTCTGCCTGCTTGTTGTTGGTATATAACAATGCAACTGTCTTTTATTTACACATTTATTTTGTACCCTAAGACTTTGCCAAAGTCCTTTATCAGTACAAGCAGGTTTTTGACAGATTCTCTTGAATTTTCGAGGTATAGGAGCATATCATCAGCAAAGAGGGATAGCTCAACTTCCTCTTTTCCTATTTGGATACCCCTGATTTCCTTCTCTTGTCTAATTGCCCAAACTAGGACTTCCAACACAATGTTGAACAAGAGGGGTGACAGTGGGCAGCCTTGTCTTGTTCCAGTTTTCAGGGGAAATGTTTCCAGTTTCTGTCCATTTAGCAATATGTTAGCTGTGGGTTTATCGTAGATGGCACTTGCTATTTTGAGGTATGTTCCTCCTATACCTAGGTGTTTTTATCAAGAAGGGATAGTGGATTGAGAAATACAGCTTTAAAAAAAGTTTAAATAAGATACAGAGTCTCACTGCAGTGCAAAAATGTCCAGGTTTCAGTAAAAAATCATTCATCATGCCAAGAATCAAGAAGTGTTCAAACTAAATGAAAACAATCAGCAGATGCCAACACCAAGATTATAGAGATGTTTAGAATTATGTGACAAAATTTTTAAAAGAGCTGCAATAAAAATGCTTCAGCAAGCAACTACAAATGTGCTTGAAACAAATGAAAAATTAGAAAGTCTCTGATTGTGATAATCATTTCACAATGTACACATATATCAAAATATCACATTGTATACTTTAAATATATATAATTTTTATTTGTTAATCATATCTCATTAAACTGGAGGAAGTAAAAGAAAAAAAAACAGAAAGTCTTGGCAAATAAACAGAATATATAAAGAAGAACCAAACAAAAACCCTGGAACTAAAAAAGACAATAACTGAAATAAGAAAGCTCAGTGAATGGGCTCAACAGGAAAATGGAGGAGATGGAGGAAAGATTCAATGAACTGAATGACAGAACAATAGAAATTATAAAACTTTAAAAATGAAAAGAAAATAGAATGTTTTAAAAAGGAACAGAGCCTCAGGGACATGTGATACTATAGTAAAAGATCTAATATTCATATAATCAGAGTCCCTGAGGACAGTAAAAAGAGGGCAGGGCTGAAAAGCCAATCAAAGAAATAATAATTGAAAGTTTTCCAAATTTAGCAAGAGACTCAAACCCACAGATTAAAGAGGCTGAGAGAGCTCCAAACAGAATAAGCCCAAATAAATCCACATTAAGACACATCATAATTAAGCTTCTTAAAACTACAAAGAACAAATCTTGAATGCAGTCAAAGCTAAATGATATTTTCCCTTTAGGGGAAGAACAATGAAAATAAAGTGGATTTCTCATTACAAACCATGGAGGCTAGGAAGAAGCAGCATAATATTTTTCAGGTGGTGAAAGAGAACTGTTAACCCAGAATCCCATACACAGCAAAAATATCCTTCTGGAATGAAGGAAAAACTAAGACAGTCTCAGAAAAAGAAAACTAAGAGAATTTGTCCCCAGCAGACCTACCCTAAATGAATGATTAAAGAAAGTTATCTAAGAGGAAAGAAAACAAGAAAGAAGAAAACTTGGAATATAGCAAGGAAGGAAGAAAGAAAGAAGAAAGGAAGGAAGAAAATAATAAGTAAAAATATGGGTAAATAAAACATATTTTTCCTTCTCCTGAGTTATCTAAATTCTTTTCAATGGTTGAAGCAAAGTTATAACCCTGTCCAACATGAAGATATGGTCCTAAATGTATGTAGACGAAATATTTAAGACAATTATATTTTAAATGTAAAAGGGTAAAGTGACATAAATGGAAGTGAGGTTTCTATCCCTAAAACTGGTTAAAGGACAATACTAATAGACTGTGATAAGTTATGCATATATAATGTAATACCTAGAGCAACAACTAAAAATGCTAAACAAAGTGATATACTCAACAGTATAGATAAAGAAATGGGATTCTAAAGAATGATCAAGCAGTTTGCAGGAAGACCCGAAAAAGAAAACAGAGAAACAAACAATAAAAGTGAAAATAAAAAAAACCTGGCAGACTTAGCCCTAGCATATAAAAAGTACATTAAATGTAAAAGACCTAAATATAGCAATTAAAAGACAGAGATTGGCAGAGTAGATTATAAACATTACCCAAATATATGCTGTCTGCATGGAACTCACTTCAAATATAGCAATGTATATAAGCTGAAAGCAAAGGATAAAAAAAATGCATCATGCAAACATTAATCAAAAGAAAATGAGAATGGTTATATTACTATGAGATAAATTAGACTTCATAGCAAAGAAAATTACCAGAGACAAAAAGGAATATTACATATGATGACCAAGAAAACATAACAAGCCTAAGTTGATGCACCAAAGAGTAGACTTGAAAAATATGTGAAACAAAAATTGATAAAATGGAAGGAGAAATAGGCAAATCCACAATTTTAATTATAAATGTCAACACCTCCCTAAACAATTGATAAAACAACTATATAGAAAATTGGTTATATATAGATAAAATCAACACCACCACCAACCAACAGGATCTACTTGATATTTATAGAAACCTCCACCTAACAACAGCAGAATATACATTCTTTTCAAATGTCCACAGAACATATACCAAGATAGACCATACTTTGGGCCATAAAACAAACCTCAACAAATTTTAAAGAATTGAAATCATACAGAGTGTGTTTGTCAAACACAATAGAATCAAACTAGAAATAAACAACAAAAATGATTACAAGAAAGTCTCCAAAAACTTGAAAACACATTTCTAAACAGCTCATGGGTTGGAGATGAAGTCTCAAAAGAAGTCCACAAATAGATTGAAGATGAAGATACAGCATATCAAAATTTGTGGGGCACATATCAAGTTTTTTTTTAGAAGAAAATTTATAGTACTAAATGCATGTATTAAAAAAGAAGAAAAGCCTCAAATCAATAACCTAAACTCCTACCTCAAGAATCTAGATTTTAAAAGACCAAAATAAACCCAAAGCAGAATGAAGGAAATAAAGTTAAGAGAAAGAAAAACCAATGAATTTGAAAGTAGAAAAACAATGAAGAAAATCAGTAAAACAAAGAGCTAATTATTTGAAGAAAAAAAAAATAGAATTGACAAACCACTAGCAAGACTGGCAAAGAAAAAAGAAAGAAGACACACATTACCAATATCAGAAATGAAAGAGGAGGTATCACTACAGACCCTAAAAACATCAAAAGGATGAAAAGGAAATGCTATGAACAACTGTACACACATAAATTTGACAACTTAGATGAAATGGGTCACTTCCTCAAAAACCACAAACTACCACAATCTATATTCATACTGGAAATATGAAATAGATTCTTGACTATTCTTCTAATTATTAAGGAAATTTAACATATAATTTTAAAACAACATCCCACCCCCCCCCAAAAAAAAGATCTCTAGACTCAGATAGTTTCACTAGAGAATTTTACAAAATAATTAAAGAGAAATTGACACTGATTATACACAATCTTTTCAATAAATAAAAGAGACCACATTTCAATTCATTTTATGAAGCTATTAATACCTTGATACCAAAACAGACAAAGACAGCACAAAAAGAAAACTAATGACTAATATCCCTCATGAATAGACACAAAAATCCTTAACAAAATATTAGCAAATAGAATTTGGCAATATATAAAGAGCATTATATTCCATGATTAGGTGGGGTTTGGTTCCATGGATGCAAGTCTAAATCTATCAATCAATGTAATCCACCATAATAACAGGCTAAAGAAGAACAATCACATTATAATCATATCAACTGACGCAAAAAAGCATTTTTTTCAGAACACATTCATGATTTCTTTTAAAAACTCACGGAAAACCTTTTAAAAACTCTGCTTGATAAAAAACATCTACAAGTCCTATAAGTAAGTCCTGCCCATGTTTTATTATCCCTATGCCTAAGTATTTCATTTTCTAAGCAATTTTAAGTGGTACTGTGTTTTTAATTTCCATGTCTACATGTTCATTGCTAGTATATAGTAATAAAATTTATCCTTGTATGTTTACTCATGCCATGCAGCCTTGTAAACTCATTTATTAGGTCTAAAATATAGAAATAATAGATTTATTTGGAATCTATGTAGACAATCACATCATCTGCAAATAAAGACAGTTCTAGTTCTGTATGTCTTTTATTTCCTTTTCTTGTTTTATTGCGCTGGCTAGAACTTCTTGCACCATTTTGAACAGGAGTTGTGAAAGTGGATATTTTTGTTTTGTTCTCAGTCTTAGAGAAAAAGCATCCAATCTTTCACCAGGACTTACATACTGAAAACTATAAAATGCTGATGAAAGAAATCAAAGAATGTCTAAATAAACGAAGAGTATATCATTTTCATGGATTGGAAAACTCAACAAAATTGGTATACAGGTTTCCTTCAAAATTCCAGCAAAAAATGTTTATAGACAAAGATAGGGTAATTATTAAATGTATATGGAAAAGCAAAGGACCTAGAAGAGCTAAAAACAATTTTGAAAAAGAAAATTAAGTTATTATAATCAAGATTATGTTTATTAGTGGAGGGGTAGGCACATACATTAAATCAACAGAATAGAAAATCCAGAAATAGATGCACACAGTATGCCCAGTTGCTTTTTTTTTTTTTTTTAACAAAGATGCAAAAAAAATGCAATGGAGGAAAAGTTGTTTAAACATTCATGCTAGAACAATTGTACATCTGGTAGGAGGAAAAAGGAGAAGGGAGACCTCAAGCTAAGTATTACACCTTGTATAAAATTAATTCAAAATGGATTATGCCCGTAAACTATAAAAGTTTTAGAAAAAAATAGGAGAAAATCTTCAGGATGTAGGACTAGGCAAATAGATCTAAGACTTGACACTAAAAACATGATCCATAAAAGAAAAATTAATAAGTTGGAGTTTATCAAAATTTAAAACTTCTACTCTGCAGATTCTGTTAAGAGGAAAACAATACAAGCTACAGAGCGGGAGAAAATCATTTCAATCCATATGTCCAACAAATAACTAGTACGCAGAATACACAGAAAACCAAGAATAAAAAAAAACTCAATCCAATTAGAAAATGGGCAAAAGACACGAATAAGCGCTTTATCAAGATGATATACATTGACAAATAAGCCCATGAAAAGATGTTCAACATCATTAGTCATTATGAAAATGTAAATTTAAAACATAATGAGATATTACTATGAACCTACCAAATGGCTAAAGCAAAAAATAGTGGTATCAAAAAAAAAAAACAAAACAAAACCCTAGCCAGTCAGGCATGGTGGTGCACCTGTAGTCCCAGTTACTCAGGAGGCTAAGGGAGAAGGATCGCCTGAGCCCAGGAGGTCAAGGCTGCATTGAGCCTTGATTGTCCCACTGCAATCCCATCTGGGTGACAGAGTGAGACCCAACTCAAAAAATTTAAGAAATAAGATGTAAAAAAACAGTAGTAACACCAAATGCTTACAAGAATACAGAGAGCGCACCTCTTGTTCTCTGACCTTTTGACAGTGTCGGGGCGTGGCAAAGGAGGTAAAGGCCGAGGAAAAGGGGGCGCCAAGCGCCAGCGGAAGGTCCTGCGCGACAACGTCCAGGGCATCACCAAGCCCGCTCTCCGGCGCCTGGCCCGCCCAGCGGGGTGAAGCGCATCTCCGGCCTCACCTACGAGGAGCCCCCGGGGTGCTCAAGGTGTTCTTGGAGAGCGTGATCCGTGACGCCGTTACCTACACCGAGCACGCCTAGCGCAAGACCGTCCCAGCGATGGATGTGGTCTACGCGCTCAAACGCCGGGGCTGTACCCTGTATGGCTTCGGCGGCTAAACAACATTTTGGAGCCCTGTAATGAAGGCGAATGTAAAATGTTAAAGTCACTCTGGAAAACATTTGTTACAGTTTCTTTTAAAAACTAAACATGCAATGACTATAAGACCTAACAACTGCACTCCTGGCTATTTATTTCAGAGAAATGAAGACTTCTGTCCTTACCAATGTACATGAAGTTTACAGCAGCTTTATTTATAATAGCCAAAAGTTGGAAACAACTCAGATGTCAGATGTCCTCCAATGGATATATAGTTAAAAGAACTATAGTACATTCTATGGAATACTAATTACTAATAAAAAGGAAGAAACTATTAATATATACAACCACATGGATGAATCTCCAAAAGAGTGTTGTAAGTGGAAAAAAAAAAAGGCAATCCCCAAAGGTCACATGCTACGTGTTTCCACTTACATAACATTTTTAACATGACAAAAATACATAAATGGAGAACAGATTATTGGTTGCTAGGGGTCAAGGAAAAGGCAGGGACAAGAGGGACGTGGGTATGACTATAAAAGTGCAACGTGAGGCATCCTTGTGGTGATGGAAATGTTTGGTCTCTTCATTGTATCAGTGTTAATATCCTGGTTATGATATTGTACATGATAGTTTTGCAAAATGTGATTGCCGAGGGAAACGGTATAAAGGGCACATGAGATCATGCTGTATAACTTCTTACAACTGCAAGTGAATATACAATTATCTCAAAATTTAAAAATTAATTAATAAAACAACACCACGGGAGGTCTTTACACTTTCCAAAAGGACTCAGAAAATAAAATCTTCCTTTGGCGCTGCCCTTGTGCAAATGACAAATGAAAATCAGCGGTTGGCTCTGCTAAGAGATGGTGTCAATACTTTCATCCCAATGAAAGAAAATGGCAATTTCTCCACAATCTACTTCAAAATATTGGAATAGATTTTAGTGATTCTGGGATGGAAGAGAACATTTGACAAAGGCATTGCTTTGGTTTTTAAATTTTCCTCCAAGGCACAAAGCAGCTTAACAATTTCCAGGGCATATTGCTTTACCAAGGTTTTTTGTCTGATGATATAGCAAGTAATCTTGCAGGATGGCTCAAGACAATACTCTTGTATTAGGAAAAATCCAATTTTGGTAAAGATCCAGGTTTTTTCAGCTAAGCTTTTAACTCAGACAAAAGGGGCAGACCATGTATTTTCAGGACATAAAGGACCACTTCAGCTTTGTTGGCTTCATAATTTCATGAAGATTCTTGACACAAAAGACACCTTCTGACTTTATGTTACATCATGTTCAATGATACAAGTAAAAGTTAAGGATATACAAATGTTGCCACACACTGTTTTTGTGATATTTTCAAACCTAAGATGGTATCAAGGTATAAATAGACATTTGTTCGTGATCATAGTGACATGCTACATTCTCAATTCATATAAAAGAAATTGATATATTTTGGGTATTACAACATGCCAGCAGTAACAACTACAGAACACTGAACTGTACATTGCTTTCATACTATCTCTTATTTAGTTTAAAAGAATATTTTAATAAAAATATAATTTGTGTGGCAAAACATCTCCTGTTCAAATTTGACATTGTTAAGATGACACCATTCCCCCATGTTATCTATAGATTCAACACAATCACTGTCCAAATCCCAGCTGACTTCTTTGCAGGAATTTACAAGCCGATCCTAAAGTTTACATAGAAATTCAAGGGATCCAGTACAGACCAGAAAAATCTTGAAAAATCTAGAAGAATCACACCTCCTGATTTCTTTTTTTTTTTTAGATTAGAAAATATAGTTTGTTTAGAAAGTAAATTTGAGAGGTAGGGGAGAGAGCCAAAGCTAGGAAACATGGCCTGGCCATAGCTTAGCAAGGCAATGCCCACACCTCCTGATTTCAAAACTTCGCATAAGTGACAGTAATCAAGACAGTGTTGTACTGGCATAAGAATAGACATAGAAATCAGTGAAATAGAATTGAGAGCCCAGAAATTAACCCTCATGTTATGGTCAATCGATTTTTGACAAGAATGTCAAGAGCACTCCATGGGGGAAGAATAGTCTCTTCGGCAAATGCTGCTGGGACAACAGGATATTCATACACAAAAGAATGACACTGTACCCCTACCTTACACCATATATAAAAATGACTCAGAATGGGTTAAAGTTCTAAATGTAAATGCACCATTAAAATTATAAAACTCTTAGAAGACATAGGCATAAATCTTCAGGACCTTGGATTAGGTAATGCTTTCTTCAGACACCAAGAGCACAAGTACCAAAGAAAAAAGCAAATAAACTGAGCTTCATCAAAATTTTAAAAACTTTGTGTTTCAAAGCAGACCATCAGAAAAATAAGGAGACGACCCACAGAATGGGAGGAAATATTTTCAAATCATATATCTGATAAGTTACTTGTATATAAAGTATATAAAGAACTTTCACAACTCAATAATAAAAACACAAATAACCCAACTAATAAGTAGACAAAATATCTGAACAGACATTTCTCCAGCCATATACAAATGGCCAATAAGTACATGAAAAGATACTCAGGTTCAAGACCCGCCCAGGCAACTTGGTGAGACCTCACCTCTACAATAAGTAAAAAATTAGCCAGGCGTGGTAGCGCGCACCTGTAGTTCCAGCTACTTGGAAGGCTGAGGCGGAAGGATCGCCGGAGCAGGTCAAGTCTGCGGTGACCAGGAGCAGCCACTGCACTCCAGTCTGGGCGACAGTTTGAGACTCAAACTCAAAAAAAAAAAAAAAGAAAAGATACTCAACCTCTTTAACCATCAGGAAAATGAAAAGTCAAAACCACAATGAGATATCACCTCATATCCATTAGGCTGGCTACTATAAATAAAAAAGAAAATAACAAATGTTGGTGAGGATATGAAGATATTAGAACCTTCAGACACTGCTGGAGAGAATGTAAGCTGATACAGTCACTTTGAAAACTAGTCTGGCAGTTTCCCAAAAAGTTAAGCATAGAGTTAGTATACTCAGCAATTCTACCTCTAGGTACATATTCAAGAGAAATTAAAAGCATATATCCACACAAAAACTTGTACATGGTTATTCACAGCAATATTACTCATAATAGCCAAAAAGTAGCAACAAAACAAACGTCCCTCAGCTGATGAATGCATATGTAAACATGGTATACTCATGTGATAGAATATTAATTACCATTAAAAAGAAATGAAGAGGCCAGGCGTGGTGGCTCGAGCCTATAATCCCAGCACTTTGGGAGGCTGAGGCTAGAGGATTACCTGTGCCCAGGGGTTCAAGACCAGCCTGGGCAACTTGGTGAGACCTCCTCTCTACAATAAATCACAAAAACTAGTCAGCGTGGTGGCGTGCATCTGTAGTTCTAGCTACTTGGAAGGCTGAAGCAGAAGGATCGCCTAAGCCCAGCAGGTTGAGGCTGTGGTGGCCATGAGCATGTCACTACACTCTAGTCTGGGTTACAAGAGTGAGACCCCGACTCAAAAAAAAAAAAGAAAGAAAGAAAGAAA
>CAUYQG010013900.1:0-16307 GCA_963574415.1 Tarsius wallacei | reverse complement strand
GCAAGGATGTCCTGTGATCATGTGATGAAGTGTCATGTAGATAGAGCCCTTCATTCTCTGTTCAGTCACATGATGGTGCAAGACTGAGTCAAGGTGCCATTTGTTAAAGCTCATACTCTCACAGCCATAAAACGTTTTCATTGGAATTCAGATAGAACCAAATACTTTTATGTGGTACTTATTATATGTCTGTATATATGCGTGTGTTTATACATAGTATATAAGGTATCAATCTAGGTTGACCAGTGGTCTTGGTTTGCCTGAGGCTGACGGGTTTCCTAGGATGTGGGAATTTCAATGCTAAAACTCAGGCCTAGGCAAACCAGGACCAGTGGTTACTCCAACATAAAACAATACATTTTTTCTTCATTTTTATCATCAGACTTCTTATAATGCCCACCAGTGGTCTGCTCCCCACCTGTGAGAAAACTGGGACTTCCTGGTTTGTGGTTTCACCAGCCCCATTCTCCCTCATCAGCCTAGGTTGTTTCGAGATGGTTTGTGCCCTCTTCCTCCTGTTTTCCCAGGGGTCCTGAATTCATCACGGCTTCTTTCCACCTGCACTTTATTCCTTATCCTTCCTTTCTTCCTTCTTCCACCCTCATCCTCTGGATATTTGTCTCCTTAACCTTTCTTCTCAGGACAGTTTTTGCCCCCTTTCAATGTAAGCTTTGTATCTTGTGTTACATGTTGTGTTTCTTAGCACATTTGGTCCCTTGAACCAACTCATTAGGTTCACTGGCCTTCTGCTTCAGCAAAATGTAATGCCACCCTAAGGGGACAGCTTACACGCCTTTGGAAAGGCCACTGTCTCCCCTCCAAAGAAGGCAGCACTAGAAACCACCAGGTTAGCAGGAGTGGACAGAGACAAGGCATTTACATCTTTAACTTCTGATAAAATGTACTTTTTTTTTTTTTTGAGTTGAAGTATCACTGTGTCACCCAGACTGGAGGGCAGTGGCATGCTCCTGGCCACCACAGCCTTGACCTGCTGGGCTCAGGCAATCCTTCCACCTCAGCCTTCCAAGTAGCTGGAACTACAGGCACATGCCACCGCACCCAACTAATTTTTTTTTCCTTTTATTGTAGAGATGAGGTCTCACCAAGTTGCACAGGCTGGTCTCAGACCTGTGGGCTCAGGCAATCCTCTCAGCTCGGCCTCCCGAAGTGCCCAAAGTGCTGGGATTATAGATGTGAGCCACCGTGCCTGGCCGATAAAATGTATTTTCTACTGCATTACTCCCACCAGGCTAGCTAAAATATCCACCATTAGTTTTTTTTCTCCTCTTTTTAAAGTTTTGAGACCTGCAACATATGATAACACCAATACATTTAAGCACTGCAGGAAGTCTGGACCCATAGGCTCTATCAGGGACTTAGAGTTGAGCATGAATAAGTTTATTCTCTGCCTGGAAGCCACTCTTGATAAGGACGTGGGAAGCAAACAAAAAGGTTATCACATCTCCTGAGAGAGGAGCATAAAGCAAGTTCAAGGCACACTGTTACCCAAGCTAGTATCTCTCCAAGTGCAACTTTCAGACCAGCAGCATCGCATCTCCTGGAATGTTGCTGGAAGTGCACCTTCTTGGGCCCCATCCTGGAATCAGAGCATCAGATGGGGCTCAGGAATCTGTGCTTCCAGTTGCCCACTGCAGTTTAAGAGTGGCTGAGAACGTGTGGCTTATTGCCCAGTGTCAGCCCAGGCAGACGATCCATGGTCTGCCTGGTCTGACACTGGGCAATAAGCCACACGTCCTCAGAGCGGCCATACACTAGAGACTTAGAAGGTTGACTGTCAGTATGGAGTTGATGAAAGTGTGGACACACTTCATTTTGAGGGGCTGAGACAAAGTGTTGAGGAGGTGAATTTTCTTCCCCTCTGCCTCTGGCTGTGCCCTGGAAATCCCTGCTGCCCCCAGAGGTGTTCCCTGCCCCCAGGAGGTATGACCCCCTCCATCAAAAAACATTCTCTCAATCGTTTGTATGGAAAACCATACCTTCACTAGAACTCCTAATTTGTCTAAGCATGCACACAGTCAAATGTGCTTCAGAAATGAAGACACGTACTGCTTGTTTGAAAGTTAATGTAACAAGCATACTCTGCAAATGGTGATTTTTGTTGCTAGATCACCCCTTGCCTTCTATGATTGTGTTGACCAGAGAAGGAATTACCAGAGAGTTTATTTGGGCCGAGGTTGAGGACTGCAGCCAGGACCCACTTCCAAGTAACTTTGGGAGTGCTCTGAAGAACAAGAGAGGGGCTCACAGGTTGTTTTGTTTTGTGGGGGGGTGGGGGGGGTTGGGTCAAAGTCTCACTCTGTTGCCTAGTCTGGAGTGCAGTGGCACAATCACAGCTTACCGCAGCCTCAACCTTCTGGGCTCAGGTGATCCTTCCTCTTCATTCTCCCAAGTAGCTGGGACTATAGGCGTGTGCTACCACACCTGGTCCAAGGCTCACATTCCTTAAAGAAAAAAGGATGAATCAGGACAGGGGAAGATTACAAAAGTTGTTCATCAGGAATTCTCATTGGTTTACAGAAATAACATTGGTTAATGGCTGGCGATACATTGTTGAACTACAGGATGTGGCATTCTATGGCTACTTGGCATCAGTGCAGAGCCCACACAGCAAGTGGCTTCAAGGGGTATTTAACTAGGGGGGAGTAAAACATGACTGCTATTACATTTTAAGTTCCATTCTAGGCCTGATCATTTAAAGGGACTTGTATTCTTCAGATAAAGATTTTTTTCTTTCTCAACTGTAACATTTTTATGATTACGTTTTAGATCATTCTTTCCTTTTAGTGAAGCCAGATTCTTTAAAGTGTTCTTAAATTCCTTTTGAGAGCAAAATTCTGAAAGATGGTTAAAAAAAAACATGTTTTTTAAAATTCAGTTCTAGAGTTGACTGTTCCAAAACCCTAACTTATAGGTTTAGCAAGTTCCCACCCCTTACATTTTTTTTAAATCCTTTTTTTTTTTTCTTAACAGGAAATCAAGAATGAAACCTGGGAATATTCTTCCTATGTGATGTGTTTTGTGAATGATCAGCTCTTGGGTGATGCATTTGATTTGCAGAAATGGGCCCATAAGGTGTGGGATGTAGTGGATGTTAAACCTTCCGCACTTTACGAGGCACTCACTGTGGATTATTCCACTAAATTCTTAAGAGACACCAAGGCAAGTTATGCTAACTTTTAAAGAAAAACAGTGAAATTTAAAAAATCATAGTTACTGATTGAGCATTAATTATTGGTATCTTAACAAAGGGGATTATAAAGGAACAGGTTTAAAGTCCTCAATGACCAAAATTTGTTCCAGCTACAAAAAATTACAGCATTGCGAGGTTGGGCTTGGTGGCATGCAAAGCCAGTGTACAAGGGGGGACCCCAAAAAACCTGGTATTATTTTTAGGAGGGTGGGCCTCTTGTAGTACAGGCTTTCCCTGCTAGGTAAGTGTTCTAGGAACCCATTGGCATCAGTGCACCAGCTAGTGTTGTTGTGTGAGGCTGCATTTGGTTCAGTGAATTTTTTTGTGTCAAACAGGTTCTTCCATCATAACAATGCACTGGCCCACACCACGTTGAGTGTTTAGCAGTTTTTGACCAAAAACAGCATGGCTCCTGTGCCTCATCTCCTTATTCACCCGATTTAGCCCCAGCAACATTTGTTTCCCTGGAGGGGAAACATTTTGCTGATGTGGAAGAGGTGAAACAAAAAATGGCAGAAGCACTAAAAGGCATCAAAATGGATGAGTTCAAAAATCGTTTTGAGCAGTGGAAAAAGTGTGTCGATAGGTGAATTGCATCAAATGGAGAGTACTTTGAAGGTGATGGAGGTTTATTTTTTTAATTATTATTTTTTATTTTAAAGTTGTGGAGTACAGGTCAGGACTGGGTACATAAGTGGTTTAGGTACAGGTGAAACTTTGGGCCTCCCATTGGACCTCACTTCGCCTGGATTAGGATCAGGCATCCTTATTGATATTATGTGCGTGCCCTTCCCTCCCCTGGCAGTGTCCTGCTACTGCCAATCCCATTTTTGTAGTATGATAGGTGTTCAGGGTCCACTTATGAGTGAGAACATGTGGCACTCAGTACTTTGTTTCTGTGATAGGTCACTGAGGTGACTGAAGTTTAAACATGTAAGACTAAATACACAATTTTTAACAAATAAATTCTGGTTTCTTTTGAGTCCCTCATTTCTCACAGCAAACAGACTGCATAGGGAGAACAGCCCTATTCAAACATTTCTACTCACCATTAGAGATTTATATGCATGAATTATTCATTTTAAAATATAAAGGCCCCTCCTCAGAGATGGTCAAACCTATCACCCATTCGTTTTTAGTATGAACTATTTTATTTTATTTTATTTATTTTGAGTTGGAGTCTCATTCTGTCATCCAGGCAGGAGTGCATTGGTACAATCACAGCCACCACAGCCTCGACCTGCTGGGCATCATCCTAGCACTTTGGGAGGCCAAGGCGAGAGGATTGCCTATGCTCAGGGGTTTGAGACCAGCCAGGGCAACATAGAGAAACTTCATCTCTACAAAAAAATCAAAAAATTAGCTGGGCGTGGTAGTGCACACCTGTAGTTCCAGCTACTCAGGAGGTTGAGGTAGAAGGATTGCCTGAGCCCAGGAAGTCATAGTTGCCGTGAGTTGTAATCGTCGTGATCATCGTGATCGTGCCACTGCAGTCCAACCTGGGTGACAGAGTGAGACCCCGACTCAAAAAAAAAAAAAGAAAGAAAAGAAAATATATTGGTTATCTCACAATTGAGAGGAAAGCTGGAGAAACAGCTTTAGAAAATAGGCAGGAATCAAGTGAGGCCTGGCAACAGGAAGACATGGCCTGGGTCACGCCACCAAGATGTGTGACCAGTGTGCTGCCACGGGCACTGCGCTGGCCATTATTCACCTGCTGCCTTCCCTAGGATGACTTCTTAGCTCTCCTGTGTCTTTGTGTCACTTCCTGGAGACCCAAGGCCCAGACAGGAGCACCTATATGGTGAGCCTAGGTCCCATCCCCACAACCTGGCTGTCCCAGGGCAGAGAGAGGGAGAATCTGATCCCTCAGGTTCTAAAGAGGGTTGTGGGACCCTGTGGGGAGCTCCCCAGATAAGAAGGGCATTCAAATGGTAAGTAAGGAGGAAAAAAAAAACAAACAGATCTTAGAGAAAGCTTGAGGCCAGATGAGGATTTATTGTCCATTCTGAATGAAGGAGCTGGGTTTTATCCAGAAGGAAACTGAGCCAACAGCTTTTCATAAAGAGTAGGACATCGTCCTCTTTACTTTTCAGGAAACATGTTCAGGGCTTCTGCAGAAGCAGGCTGGAGTGGGCGAAGATTGGTAGCAGAGATTTGGGAAGTGCCCCTAGTAGCAGGGGCTGGAGATCATGAAAGCCTAAGTTCATTAGTGGCAATGAGGACAGAGGGCCTGGGTCTCAGAGGCAATCTTTAGATTTTTTTGCACAGAGAGTGGACTCTTCTTGCTGAGTAAAACCCAGAGACTTGTTTACTTACGGCTGGAACCATATGCTAGAGAAGTATGCTTGCCTGTTGACTGCTTGGTGATGGGAACATTACCTTGTGTAGTATTCATTTGATCTGTTTTATTAGCATTTTCAGAATTATCTACTCTTGACAACCCCATAAAAAGAATACATTGATGCACAGGGAAGTTTAATGATGTCTAAATGGACTTAGTCATTTCTTGAGTCAGTCATTATTTCCAATATACCCTCTTCTTCCTCCTGAGCTTGTGGAGTCCACTATATTATGCCTCCTATTCTTTTGTTAAAATATTCTTTGTTATTATTATATTTTAGTTGGGATCTCACCCTGTCACCTAGACTGTAGTGCAGTGGCACGATCATAGCTCATTGCAGCCTCAACCCCCTGAGCTCAGGAGATTGTTTCACCTCAGCCTCCCAAGTAGCTGAGAATACAAGCACATGCCACCACACTCAGCTAATTTTTTGTAGAGATGAGGTCTCCTATGTTGCCCAGGCTGGTCTCGAACTCCTGGGCTCAAGCAATCCTCTTGCCTTGACCTCCCAAAGTGCTGGGATTATAGGTGTGAGCTACTGCGCCCAGCCGACAGTGTTCTTTTTTATAATTAAGAACTTGTAGTACAGAAACTATGAGGCACAATTTAATTATGATTCATATGGATGTAACATTTTATTGCTGGATGCCAGATAGCACAATATTATTTCAGTATTTTAATTTTTAAAAAAAGGTTAGAGTGACATAGAATAATAGGATACATTTAAAGTGATTTCATTTGTCCTAGATTCTTTTTTTTTTTTGAGTTGGAGTCTCACTCTGTCACCCAGGCTGGAGGGCAGTGGCACACTCACAGCCACCACAGCCTCGACCTGCTGGGCTCCGGGGATCCTTCTGCCTCAGCCTTCCAAGTAGCAGGAACTACAGGTGCACACAACCACACCCGGTTAATTTTTTGATTTATTTTAGAGAGGTCTCGCCAAGGTCTCGCCAAGTTGCCCAGGCTGGTCTCAAACCCCTGGGCTCAGGCAATCCTCTCACTTCCGCCTCCCAAAGTGCTTGGATTACAGCTATGAGCCACCATACCCGGTTGTTTCCTAGTTTCTTAAGAAAGAGGACAGGATAAGTTATGCACCTTGTTATATGCTGTAAGGTGGCATTTTTATGTCAGCGAACAATGCCCAAGATTCGTTTTTTTGTTTGTTATGTTTTTTTGTTTTTTTTTGTTTTTTGAGTTGGTGTCTCACTCCATCGCCCAGACTGGAGTGCAGTGGCCGCTTCCGGCCACCGCAGCCTCGACCTGCTGGACTCCGGCGATCCTTCCACCTCAGCCTTCCGAGTTGCCGGAACTACAGGTGTGCACTATTACACCTGGCTAATTTTTTGATTTATTGTAGTGATGAAGTCTCACCAAGTTGCCCAGGCTGATCTCAAACCCCAGAGCTCAGGCAACCCTCTCACCTCTGCCACCCAAAGTGCTGGGATTATAGGTTTTTGCCACCGTGCCCGGCCAGATGCCCAAGATTTGAAATGTATTGCATGAAACGTGCTCTCATCCCTGAATAAACACTTGTATGATGAAACTAGTGTTTTCATTTGGGTGCCTCTTTTTAGGGCTAGACAAGGCCTCACAAATGTTCATCTCTGCCAGAAAGAATGCCAAGTGGAAACGAGCTAGGGATGTCAGTGTACATGAAGATATTGTTGAATATAACTCAAAAGCCTGGTGTCTTTCCCTCCCCAACCCCTAGTGCCCACCTGCTGTGGATACAGTGGCCTGATTTTCCCACTCCAAAAGGATGTGATCTGCCTCTGTTTAGCTAATCTGTGCTGTCTCTGAAAATCCAGGACACACCTAGTAACCAAACCCATGGCATTCACAGTGGAGATTTTCCAGAACTACTCAGGAAAGAAAGAAGTGAAGGATCCCAGTCTATCTCTTTCCCGAGGGGACCGACTGGTGTTCTTCTCACAGCTGGTTTGCATGTAATAGATATCTGGGCCATGTGTGCTTAGTCCTGTGTGACAGATGAATGTTTTTCAAAGCTGCACTATAGAAAGGCTTTTAAAATGTGTAATATAGGTAGCAAAGATTTGATGAAACAAAAGGAAATAAACTTCTTTAAGTCATTCATTTAATTTTACTGTTATATTAGCCACTGGTAATGCTACTGAAAATATTATGTCTGTTATATTTTTGATTTGGGTTCATTTCTAAAACTCTCCTTCCTTTCCTTTGAGTTCCTGGCCAGAGGCCTAACACTTTCTTACAAGACATTGACCTGCATTCTCTTGTTTCCCCCCCAATTTGAATAGCATGATTTTGTGTTCTTGGATATTTGTATTGATTCTTCTCCAATTGGAAGATTGATTTTTGAGGTAAGAGGTTTTTGTTATTTTTAAATAGGTTGAGGGAGGGAATCTATAACTGTGAAAATGTTGTTTGATCTTTGAAGCACTTTATCTTTCTTTTGTAGCTGTACTGTGATGCATGTCCCAAAACATGTAAAAATTTCCAGGTCTTGTGCACAGGAAAAGCAGGATTTTCTCAAAGTGGCATAAGGCTGCATTACAAAGGCTCCATTTTTCATCGAGTAGTCCCGAATGGCTGGATCCAAGGAGGAGGTGACCTTAAAATCTTAACCACAACTTAACTGCAACATCATAGCAGATTGTCCAAAATTTTGTTTATCTACCTTTGTGAAATGTGTATAGAATCTGATATACCTAATATTAAGTAGACATGTTTATATTTTATATGGCCAGATGATGAATTAAGATATTTGCATTCTTTAAAAAAATCCCTAATTATTTTTTAAAAACACAAAAACTAAATTATGTTACTAGAAACATTCCAAATTAAAAAATGATAGACAGGCCGGGCATGGTGGCTCAAACCTGTAATCCCAGCACTTTGGGAGGCTGAGGTGAGAGGATTACCTGAGCTCAGGGGTTTAAGACCAGCCTGGGCAACTTGACGAGACCTCATCTCTACAGTAAGTCAAAAAATTAGCCAGGCATGGTAGTGTGTACCTGTAGTGTGCACCAGCTACTTGGAAGGTTGAGGCAGAAGGATCACCTGAGCCCAGCAAGTGGAGGCTGCAGTGGCCGTAAGGGTGCCACTGCACTCCAGCCTGGGTGACAGAGTGAGACCCCCAACTCAAAAAGAAAAAAGGAAAGTTATTTTATACTTACAAGTGAAAAATAATGTCTAAAGGATTTTCGGTCTCCATTTTGCTTTCTTGTCAGGTCAATCCTTCGGCTTTATACAGAGTTGGTGCCTGATTAACAGCACAAAATTAAATTTTGGAGGCCTTTTGAGGGATATTCTATAGGGAGCAATCAGGCAGCAATTAAAAAATAATTGGCTTAGTGTGGAAGGAGATTTGCTTAAACCTGATGGCATGTACAGGAGCTTAAATTAATGCTTAGTTTTTTTTTGCATGATCTGGAATATTCTGAGACTGATGAGAAAAATGTAGATTTATTCCAAGCATTTTATATGTTAAACAGCTATTTTTAACTGGGCATGGTGGCTTGTGCCTGTAGTCTCAGCTATTTAGGAAGCTGAGATGGGAGGATCACTTGAGGCCAGGAAGTCGAGGCTGCGGTGGGCCAGAATAGTGCCACTGAACTCCAGTCTGGGTGACAGAGACCCTATTTTAGAAACAAACAAACAAGCAAAAAACATTAAAAAAAAAAAACAAACCCAGCTATTTTCCCCTCAGTTTTCCAAAGTGAGATATCACAAATAGGGTTACCTAGCTTCACTTTTTTTAAATTTATAATTTCATTACCATTATTTTTAAAAAATTATTTTAAAGATGTGGGGTACAATTCAGGGTCTAGGTTCACTTTTTAAAGTCTTTCCGCTTAATATGTGGTGTTTACCTTCCTATGTCAATAACATACAAAATATTGAGAACCTGCCTTATTGGTAATCATATTGCTATACCAATTACAGTAATTCCCCAATGGTGATTGTTTAATGGTTTTCAGTTTTCACTTGCTTCATGTCCTCATCTGTTTCTGATTCTTGCCCAGAGTTCATCTCTGCAAGGGCTTACCTGACCACTCCATATAAAGCAACCATCTTCCTCTCCACACACCCCTCCTCCCCTCTCCCTGCTGTCCTCCTGACCCTTCACCCTGCTTTATTTTTCCTCATAATACTTTTCACCATTGGACATACTAGTATATATTTCTTAGTTCATTTGTTTATTGTCCGTTTTTCTTCACTAGACTATAAAATCCATAAGGGCAGAGATTTTTATCTATTTTATTCACTGTTGTATCCCAGGTTCTAAAACAATGCCTGGCATATAGTAAGTGCTTTATAAATATTTGTTGAACTGGGCATGGTGGCTCACGCCTATAATCCCAGCACTTTGGGAGGCAGAGGTGAGAGGGTTGCCTGAGTCCAGGGGTTTGAGACCAGCCTGGGCAACATTGTGAGACCTCATCTCTACAATAAATCAAAAAATTAGCCAAGTGTGGTGGCGCATGCCTGTAGACCCAGCTACTTGGAAGGCTGAGGTGGAAGGATCGCCTGAGCCCAGCAGGTCGAGGCTGTGGTAGCCGTGAGCATACCACACTGCACTCTAGCCTGGGTGAGCGAGATTCCAACTCAAAAAAGTATATTTTTGTTGAAAGAGTGAATGAACGAATGAACAGATGAAAAGATGGTCAAATAGGACATGTATATTCTCTTCATTTCTAAAGTCCAAAGTTAAAGAAGATATTGAGTCATTCTGCCACTTTGGTTGGATTCCCCTCTGTGGCTCCCTCAAGGCCTTCTGCTTTCAGAACACTCATCTGAGATGTGCTATAACACATTGAATCATCATCATCATCATCGTCATCATCATCATCATCATCATCACCATCATCACCATCATTCTGAGCATAGTGATGGTAAAGGTGATACTGAGAGGGAGCATTCTATGCGCATGTGATATGGTGGCAGCCGCTAACGACTGAGAGTAACGCTTTGCCAAGTGCCGCCCAAAAGGCTCCACCTACGTTACTCATTGCATCCTCAGAGCTACCTGTGAGGCATGACCTATCCCTATTCACACAGATGAGGAGCAGACTTGGAAAAAGTAACTTGCATCAACATTAAATCAAAACTCTCTGACTTTAAAGTTTGCTTTGAACCACTATGCAGCATCTCTGAATTTGTCATCAGAGGTATTGAAGTAATATAAGATATACAAGACTGAATTCAAAGGGGTGGGCTATGGCCACAAAATAATAGTAAGTAGTGATTGAAATGGTCCAATATAGAATATTCACATGGGAGATGTGAAGCAGAGCACAAGAGTACTTATTGCTGGTGACTGTGGGACAGGGTAAGTTTGTCAGGGAGAAGGAGATTCGCCTGAGCAAAGCTGAACCTTGGATCTGAGGGAACTGATGCTGGGGGACCCTCGACTCCCCCATTTCCAGATTTAATCTTCAGCCACCGCAGCGTCTTTAGCTACCTAGGGCCTGTGGGTCTTAGTGGAGCCAGTATGGAGACTTAAAGTCTGTCAATTAACCTCTGAACCAGCTGGACAAACAGTCTGATGGAAATGCTACCTGCCCCTTCCCGAGTAAATCCACCCGCTTGGTGTTGCATCAGTTTCCTTTAAAAAATAGCACACTCTTATTATAGGTAAATTGCTCCTGCTGAGTTGAAATGACACAGTCCTTCAACAAGTACTTATGAACACTGTGTTAAAGGAGGGAGTGGATTCAAGAACTTCGGGAAGCAGATAGGGAGGCTAAGGGGAGAGGACAGACTCAGAGGCCTCTTTTCACCGGAGTGAGCGTTGCTTCTCTTTCAGCTGTGGATGGATGAAAAAATGACTTGTTCATGGAGTCTTTTTACAGTGGGAGCATTGCCTGAACCAAATTATGCATGTCATGTAAACACCATAAAACCAACCAACAAACCTTGTTACATTGTAAGAAATTTGATTTTCAAAATACTGGGTAAACAAATGAGTTATAACTATGTGATAACTCTAGGAACAAAAACTTGAACGTTAATTCTTTCTAGAGCACCTATTTTTATGATGTTCTAGAAGGAGCTCACCGTTCCTATTTCATCCTCTCAGTTGAATCCTTCCATTTTTTCTGAAAAGCAAGAAGAACTATGGAATAACTTATGAAGTAAATGGAATTTAAGAAATTGTGGCCACAATTATAGTTTAATATTTTATCCTTTCAAAGTTTTCACGCTATAATTTAACTTACCTCAGAGAGAGGTATTATGAAGAAAAAATGGGGTCATGAATGTAAAAGTGCTTGCAAAATACAAATGAAATTATTATAGTAATATTTTATGGTGTAGATATTGAACAATTAGATAACTTACTCCAGTCATTGGTATAAGTAGAATCGTAATTTAAAACCTCTTTTTTTCCCTGTCACTACTGTACACTCTTTTCATCTCAAAATTTTAATTTTTATTTATTGCCGTTCTCAGATATAGTAGCTGGAAAAGGAGATAATGGAGAGTCAATTTATGGACCAACATTTGAAGGTATATATCTTTTCATTTTGTTAGTCATATACTAGTTGATTATTCAAGCCTAACAGTACCGGATGGTTTCACAATTCTAAATAAGATACTGTTGGAAGACCGGGTGCAGTGGCTCACACCTGTCATCTCAACACTTTGGGAGACTGAGATGGGAGGACTGCCTGAGCCCAGGAGTTCAAGGCCAGCCTGGGCAACATAGCGAAACGTCATCTCTACAAAAAAATTAGCTGGGCGTGGTGATGCATGACTATAGTCTCAACTGCTCAAGAGGCTAAGGCAGAAGGATGACCCGAGCACAGGAGGTCAAGGCTGCAGTGAGCCATGATCAGGCTGCTGCAGTCCAGCCTGGGTGACAGTTATCTTTGGAGTTAATACTTACAGTAAAAGTGGGAGTTCAAAGTAAGTAAAGGGAAAGCGTCCTAGTCCAGTCCAAAAAGCTTTGTTTGGGTACTTTTTTCACTTGCTTGATATTATTTCTTTAGGATATATCCCAGAATTAGGATTGTGGGGTCAAAGGGAATTTGTTTGTTTATTTAGAGTTGGGGTCTCTACCACCCAGACTGAAGTGCAGTGGCACAGTCATAGCTCACCTCAGCCTCCAACTCCTACATTCCAGTGATCTATTTAACTAGTCAACTTTTAACTATACATGAGTTTTCTGTGTTTTTTTGTGTCTATATTTTATTTTATTTTATTTTATTTATTTATTTATTTATTTTTTTGAGTTGGAGTCTCACTCTGTCGCCCAGACTGGAGTGCAGTGGCCGCTCCCGGCCACCGCAGCCTCGACCTGCTGGGCTCCGGCGATCCTTCCGCCTCAGCCTTCCAAGTAGCTGGAACTACAGACATGCGCTACCACGCCCGGCTAATTTTTGATTTATTGTAGAGATGAGGGCTCGTCAAGTTGCCCAGGCGGGTCTCGAACCCGCGGGCTCAGGCAATCCACTCACCTCAGCCTCCCAAAGCGCGGGATTACAGGCTGAGCCACGGAGCCCGGCTGGATTAACATTTTAAATAGGATAGTTATGATGGCCTCACTAATACTGTGATGTTTGGTGAAAGAACCGAGAGAGGTAAGGAACTGGCAATGCTCTGGAAGGAAAGCATTTCAGACACCAAGCGTTCCAAAGATTCTGAGCAGGCACCAACTACAGCATGCATGTTTTTGAGGAATAGCATGCCAGTGAGGAGCGGGAAAGAAGAATGAAGTAAAATCAGAGACATAGCTGGACCTCGATTAAGTGTCCTTTTTCAGACATTGTAACACATTGTGATGACTTTATCTTTTACTCCAAGTGAGACAGAATCTATTAGAGAGAGCTGAGTAGAGAATTGATATTATGTCACATATGATTTCACAAATTTAATGTGGCTTTTATGTTTTGAATAGAAGGTAGGAACATAAGAAATACCAGTCAGATAAGAATTCAATGATCCAGGCCAAAAATGAAGGTTTTTCAGACTAGAGAGTTTGGTGATGAGAGATTCCAGATATGTGTAGCAGTTAACAGGATCTCCTGACAGATTGGATATGGATAAAAAATAGGAGTCTAAATGACTCTAATGCTTTCGGCCTGAGCACTAGAAGAATATAACTGCCATTAAATGAGATGTGTAGGCGAAAAAGGTTTTGGAGAGGGAGGGGAGACCAGAAATTTGAATTTGGCACAATTTTGATGCATCAGTTGGATACAAGATTCCGGGGTTCAGGGAAAAAGTATAAGTTAGAATATGCATTTAGACATCAGTATATGCATGATATTTAAAACCTCAAGATCATCAAAAGACAGAATAACCAGAGAACAGAGTTAACATTAATTCTAAAGTTAAACACTAATAAAAAAGATCGGAAAGAACTGTGAGTGAGTTATGAAGATAACCAGTAAGATTTGTGAATCTGAAAGCCAAGAAAATAAATTAAATCAAGAAAGAGAAATTTATAAAAATTACGATCCAGTAGCTATGGTATATTTTTACATAGCAATTTAAATAATATTTATTGAAAATTTTATTTATGCAGGTAGACAATAACATATAAATTATTATCCCTTTTCTAAAAATCAATTAATAGAATATTGTGTGTATTTAAATAGAAAGAATTGACCAAAAGATATTATACCGTAATATGAGTAATATTTATTTCTGAGTGACAGAGTTATAGATAATTTTATTTTTTCTATATTTCGTACATTTTCCTTCAAAATATTGAATAAGATGAATTATTTTCACACCCATGAATAAACAACCAAAAGATTAGGGTTATCTAAAAAAATTTGCAGTGGGCACTACAGTTCTTTTGTTTGTATCCAAATTTTATTTTGAACATTTTCAAACTATAGAAAATTTAAAGAACAGTATGTTGAACCTCACTTAAACTACAGATTGTTGTCACCTTTGCTTTTTTCCATATTTGTATACACATACACACATGTACACACTTATTTTGGCTGAACCGTTTGAACCATTTGAGAAATCGCAAATACCACAGTACTTCACTTCCAATTACTCAGCATGAATCTCCTAAGAATGAAGATATTCTCTTAAAAATATCACACTTGAGCCACTAATATTGCTATATCACTATTTCTTACTATTATCCAGTAAATAACTAAAATTCAAATTTTCTGAAGAGGCCTCAAAATGTCGTTAGTGAGTTTTATTTTTTGATGGATTCAGGATTTGATCTAGGATCATGCATTGTTTAATTTCTTTTAGTTGAAATGTTTATATGTCCATTTTGTCTCCTTTAATCCTTTTAAAAAAAGTTCTACTTTTTTTCCCCTTTTTTACTTGTTCTTTCATGTAATTGAGTGATTTTAAAATCTAGACCAGATTTTCCCATTCTAGCACTATTCTTACCTTTTTAAATTAATAAGTAATTTGTGGAGTGATCTCTGGAGACACTGTGAATAACTAGCTTACAATCACTTTTCACTCAATGGTTTTAGTATGTCTCCAAAGTTTGTTGCAAAAAAGCAATTTTCTTCTTTTTTTTAATTTTTAATTTTAAAGATGTGGGGTACAATTTAGGGTTAGGTATACAATGTTCATTATGCAGGTACAATTGTTGATGAGGTGTGGCCTCCTCTCTCTTGGCAGATTTCCACTACTGCCAAACCTGCCTCCCCCCCCCACCCACTGGCAGTTTCCTGCTACTGCCAATTCTTTTCTTGTAGTATTATGATAATTGTTCAAGGTCTGCTTATGAGTGAGAACATGTGATACTCAGTTCTTTGTTTCCGTGATAGATCACTCAGTATTATAGACTCTAAGTCCATCCAACTTGCTGTGAAGTTCATAATTTTGTCTTTCTTTATGGCTGTGTAATACTCCATTGTGTATATGTATCACATTTTTTTTTATCCAGTCCTCTTTCCATGGGCAGCATGGTTGGTTCCATGTTTTTGTTATTGTGAACAATGCTACAGTAAACATACGTGTGCAGGTATCTTTTTAATGAGTGATCTGAGTTCCTCCAGGTATATTCCCAGTAGAGGCATTGTGGGTCATATGGAAGGTTGATTTTTAGATCTTTTAGCAATTGTCACAAAGATTGTTTTCCACAAAAGTTGTACTAGTTTACATTCCCACAAACAGTGTAAAAGTGTTCCCTTTTTGCCACATCCTTTCCAGCATCTGTTATTTTTTGAGTTATTGATGATGGCCATTCTGACTGGATTTAGGTGGTATCTCAGTGTAGTTTTAATTTGCATTTCCTTGATGACTAGTGAGGCTGAACATTTTTTCATGTATCTGTTACCTGCTCATATGTCTTCTTTTGAGAAGTGTCTATTCATATCTTTTGCCCATTTTGTAATAGGCTGTTATTTTGTTTTTGGTTTTGGGGTTTTTTTTTTTGGCACGTTTGAATTCCTTTTGGATCCTAGATGTTAGGCCTTTGTCAGACATACAGTTGGCAAATATTTTTTCCCAGTTTGTGGGCTGTCTCCCTTCTTTCTTGACGGTTTCTTTGGCTTTGCAGAACCTTGTCAGTTTGATGAGGTCCCACTTGTCTATCTTATCTCTTAGAGCAGGGTTTTGATCGGGAATTGCTGGCCAGTTCCAATTTCCATAACGATGTCTCCTACATTTTCTAAGGTTCTTATAGTCTGAAGTTTTACGCTTAGCTCTTTGATTCATTTAGAGTTGATTTTCGTGTATGGTGATAGGTAGAGGTCTTGTTTTAATCTTCTGCATGTGGTCAGTTTTCCCAGCACATTTTACTGAATAGATTCTCCTCTCCCCAGTGGTTGGTGGTGGGAG
>CAUYQG010013899.1:0-11838 GCA_963574415.1 Tarsius wallacei | reverse complement strand
GCGGGTTCGAGACCCGCCTGGGCAGGCGAAACCTCATCTCTACAATAAATCAAAAAATCAGCCGGGCGTGGTAGCGCGCGCCTGTAGTTCCAGCTACTTGGAAGGCTGAGGCGGAAGGATCGCCGGAGCCCAGCAAGTCGAGGCTGCGGTGGCCGGGAGAGGCCACTGCACTCCAGTCTGGGCGACAGAGTGAGACACCAACTCAAAAAAAAATAAAATAAAATAAAAAATAAAAATAAAAAAATAAAATAAAATAAAAATAAAAATATGATCTAAAAACCACTGAAAGTGGGATAGGGAGAAGAACAAGTTAGCTGGGCCACTGTTTTTCTGCACTTTCACAAAAAAACATTTCTACTGTTAGATTACAGTAAGATACCTGGAGGAAAAGTGATGAAGATAACTCGTATGTGTTTGAAAGCCATGGATGTGGTACACTTTTCCAGATAATAAGAATTAAACAAGCTAACATTTATTGAGAACTTCGTTGGGTTGAGCACTATTACCTAGTTTAATTCTTTCAACATCCCTAAGGACTATTACTTTCTTCGTTGCATATATAAGAAAAACCCAGGCACAGAGTTTAATGTTGGTTGGTTAATTACAGTATTTCCAAGGTTGGGAAAATGGGAATCTTAGTTAAAACAAATGGTGCAGTTCCTAAAGAGCTAATTTTCTGCAGGAAAAGAATGGAGGATATGTTAAACTTTGTTGTGTTCTTTCATTTTCAGAGAACAATTTGTAATGGCACCTTCACCTCTTGAGCTACCGGCTGACACAGTGCAACGCATCGCTGCTAAACTCAAATGTCACCCAACAGATGAAAGGGTTGCTCTGCACCTAGATGAGGAAGATGAGCTAAGGCACTTCAGGGAGCAATTTTATATACCCAAAATGCGGGATCTGCCTCTAAGTAAGAATACTGGGGAGGTTTTTAAAAATGAATTTATTAATTTATTTTGCTACTATTTGTGCTTACTATAATCTTTGGAAATCCATTGTTCAATTATATAATAGAGTCATTACAACTGTGTCTGAAAAACAGCAGGTTTCTGGTGCTGCTAAATCAATCTATCATCCTACCTTAGCCTGAGATTTTTTTGTGTTTTGTCTCTTTCTCTGAATAAAATACATACAGGGTGCTTATCCTGTCAACTGCTTCTCTGAACAATATAGTGACTGACTGAAAATTATAGGTGGATGCATTTACTTGTTCTCTAAGCACTTGGCATTCAAAGCAATTCTTTTTTTTTTTTTTTTTTTTAGCCAGGGTCTCACTCTGTCACCCAAGATGGAATGCAGTTTCATGCTCATGGCCACTGCACCCTTGAGCTGCTGGGTCCAGGCCATCCTTCTGCCTCAGCCTTTCAAATAGCTGGAACTACAGGCACATGTCACCACGCCCATTTAGTTTTTTGATTTCTTGTAGAGACGAGGTCTCTCCAAGTTGCCCAGACTGGTCTTGAACCCCAAGGCTCAGGCAGTCCTCTCGCCTCAGCCTCCCTAAGTGCTGGGATTACAGGCATGAACCAGTGTGCCCAGCTCAGCAATTCTTTTAGAACACAATATTAGAACATCTCTTATACTGTGGCACCTAGTTTATGAAAGTATGATGTTTGTCTTAGATGGAATATTATTTCGTGACCTGGATACATTAGGAGGAATGCTATGTGAATAACCAACTTTGCATGCTGTGAGAAAAGATAACATGCATAAGAGCTACCAAGAAAAAGGAACAATTAATGCCCAAGAAGTACATACTGAATTTAAATAATAATATGGTAATCTGACTCTGATCTTGGTTTTGGGGAAGTGTTCCAAATAACATAGGTAGCAAACATAAAAATAAAAAACAATTTGTAATATTTAGCTCTACTGCATATTACATTACTGAAGAAGGCTATTAAATTGAATGAAATTAATCCATCAAAATGAGCTTCACATAATTTATGATAATCTGATTCCATTTTTCTTCAGATGAAACGAGGTAGATACAATTTTGGGTACAGTACTCAGAACTGGTCAGCTAATATAATTTTAAGATAAGATTGAGTTGTAGAACTCTACGATGTATTATGTAACACATAAGGACAAACTCTCCTGAGATAATGCACCTAAAACAACTATTCATCTTCAACTGTGTACTCAGCACCCTGTAGAATTCAGGAAGGGTGAAAAAAGAGAAAGCCCTGTGTCTAACTTATAATTGCTTAGTATCAATTAAGGGAGACATTGATAGAAATGACAGCTTTACAAGACCAAATAAAATAAAGCTATGAATGAAGTGATCTGAGGTTATAGGAAAAAATTCTTCTAGGTAATTCTAGATTTGAAAAAAAATTTTGATTTAAGTCTTAAGGGATTTAAAAAAACTGCTAATGGGTGAATTGTAAAAAATAAAATTTAGGAAAGAAATTTTGGGGGGAATGAGAGACAAGGGGCCTCGTGATATATATATCACAAAATGTGAAAGTCTTCAGAAATAGCCAGGACCCAGATGAGACAAGTCAGGTCTAGGTGATGGTGATCCTGCCCTAATGTGTTCTCTGGTCTTCAGGGCCTTTATACTGAATCAGAACCCAAATGTATGTAGCATCATAGTTCACTAATCTCTAGTGAAGTCCAAATCAAAACTACAGTGAGATATCACTTCACACCTAATTCCATGACTACTATAGAAAAATGGATAAAATAACAAATGTTGACTAGGATACAAAGTAGTTAGAACCCTTGTGCATTGTGGGTAGAAATGTAACATGATGCAACCCCACTATGAAAAAGAGTATGGGAGTTCTTTAAAACATAAAAAAATTTAAGGTTACCTAAAAAAGATAACACAGAAATTCATATGGAAGCCAAAAAGAGCACGAACAGCCAATATAAGTCTCAGCAAAAGAAACAAAGCTGAACAGGGCACAGTGACTCACTCCTGCAATCCCAGCACTTTGGGAGGCAGAGGCGAGAGGATTACCTGAGTCCAAGGGCATGAGATCTCATCTCTACAATAAATCAAAAAATTAACCAGGTGTGTTGTTGCACGCCTGTGGTTCCAGTTACTTGTAAAGCCAAGGTGGAAGGATCACCTGAGCCCAGCAGGGCAACAGAATGAAATTCCTACAAAAAAGAAAAAAAAAAAAAAAAAGGACAAAGCTGGGGAGGAAGTAGCACACTTCTACACTTTAAACTATGCTACAAGGCTACAGTAATATAGATGGCATGGTATTGGTATAGGAATAAGCTCATAGACCAATGAAATAGGACAGAGATTCCAAAAGTAAAAACACAATCCTTCAACCAACTTATCTTCAACAGAGCCATCAATAACAAACATTAGGAAAAGGAAATAATATTTAGAAAATGGTACTGGGAAAACTGGCTAGCCACAAGCAGAAAAGTGAAACTGGTCCCCTACCGAGCACCATATACAAAAATCCACTCAAAATGGATCAAAGACTTAAATGTAAAACCTCAAATTATAAGAAGCTTAGAAGAAAATGTAGGGAACACCCAACTGGACATTGAAGTAGGTAATGAATTCATGGTCTAGTCCTCAAAAGCAAGTGAAATAAAAGCTAAGAAAGAGGTGGGACCTTATTAAACTGAAATGCTTTTGCACAGCAAAAGAAACCATCAAAAGAATAAAAAGACAACCCACCAAATAGGAAAAAAATATGTGCAAACTATGCATCTGGCAAAGGCCGAACATCCATGATCAACAAGCAACTAAAATGAATTGAAAGGAAAAAAAAACACCCCATTAAAAAATGGGCAAAGGACATGAACTGACACTTCTCAAAAGATGACGTATAAACAGTCAGCAAACACATGAAAGAATGCTCAGGCTCACTAATCATCAAAGAAATGAAAATCAAAACTATAAGATACCACCTAACTACAGTAAGGATGGTTATCATTAATAAGTCAAAACAACAGGTGCTTGTGTGGCTGCAGAGAAAAGGGAAAACTTCTACATTGTCGCTGGGAATGCAAACTTGTTCAACCTCTATGGAAAGCAGTGTGATGATTCCTAAAAGAACTAAAAATTGAGCTTCCATGTGATCCAGCAAAGGTAGAAAAATTCTGAAGGTTGCACAAAAATGTTAATATACTTAACTGCACTCAGAAAATGGTTCAGAAAGTAGAGTTTACGTTGTGTTTATTTATTTATTTATTTATTTATTTGAGTTGGAGTCGCACCCCGTGACCCAGACAATCCTTCCGCCTCAGCCCTCCGAGTAGCTGGAATTACAGGCATGTGCTACCACGCCCGGCTGATTTTTTGATTTATTGTAGAGATGAGGTCTCGCCAAGTTGCCCAGGTGGGTCTCGAACCCACGGGCTCAGGCAATCCACTCTCCTCAGGCTCCCAAAGCGCAGGATTACAGGCTGAGCCACTGAGCCCAGCTATGTTATTTTATTTTAGCACATATTTTTAATATTTAAGATAAAGTATCCACTTAAAAAAATAAAAAGCACTATGTGACCAGGTCGGTGGCTCACACCTGTAATCCTACCACTTTTGTTTGTTTGTTTGTTTGTTTTTGTGTGTTTGTTTTGAGTTGGAGTTTCACTCCATCGCCCAGACTGGAGTGCAGTGGCCGCTCCTGGCCACCGTACCCTCGACCTGCTGGTCTCCGGCAATCCTTCCTCCTCAGCCTTCCAAGTAGCTGGAACTATAGGCGCACACTACCACGCATGGCTAATTTTTTGACTTATTGTAGAGATGAGGTCTCGCCAAGTTGCCCAGGCAGGTCTCGAACCCGCGGGCTCAGGCAATCCACTCACCACAGCCTCCCAAGGCGCGGGATTACAGGCTGAGCCACCAAGCTGGGCTCCTACCACTTTGGTAGGCTGAAGAAGAATTGCTTGAGCCTAGGAGTTCAAGACAGACCAGACTAGGCAGCATAGCAATATCTTGTCTCTACCCCCCCCCAAAAAATTGGCCAAGCATGGTGTCACATGCCTGTAGTCCCAGTTACTTGAGAGGCTGAGGCAGAAGGATCACCTGAGCCCTGGAGGTCAGTCATGCCACTGGACTCCAGCCTGGGTGACAATGAGATCCCAACTCAAAAAAAAAATTGTATATATAATCACGTCTATTAACTTAAGAGCTAACTTAGTATCCTAATCATAGGAATATTTGTCTCACTATTCTCACACTAGATGCTTCTGACTCTCTAAGGATTTATCTATTTTGCAAATATTTATTAGGTATTTACTTTGCTCTACAAGCTTTTCTCAGAACAGTTGAATGAACCAAAGAGCAAGGCTGTCACATTCATCCTCAGACTTACATCTAATGGGAGACAGATAATAACCAAACTCAGAAACAACTTAATACACACTCTGCTATCATGTAGTGCTCTAATGATATGAGGACTTTGAAGATGAAGTACCCAAGGTCATCTGGGAAGGAAACGCTAATGAGGTGCCATCTGAGAGAGATGAGAATGAAGTGAGGAAGTGAGTACCATGGATTTATTGGTGGAGCTGAGTCTGGTGGTGGTTCAAGTTGGTATTTGCACAAAGGCACCAACTCAGGAGCACATGGTGTTGTAGGGGCAAAAAGATAACACCTTTTCTCATCCATCACAAGGGTCATGGCCAACACTCTTATAAAAACTGACAGATTAGCAAGAGAAAAGCATAACTAATGTATTAACACATTTTTACACAACATGGTAATGAAGATCCAGAGACTAAGTCTGAGGAACAAAGCGGATAGTTGTGGAGAACTATGATGGGGAGAACAAACTGGGGGGCACTCAGCAAGGCCTGTTTGTCCAAATTTTTCCCGGTCTCTGTGTATTATTCTATCCCTCTGGGTACAGGGCAGCACACCTATCACATGAAGATCTACAAGGGAGAAGGAAAAAGGTCAGAGAGTGAGATTTTTAAGTTTTATGGTTTGTTTTGGGAGAGGAATTTCAGTTTCTTTGACTCACCTGGGCTTGAGATGTGGGGAGGAGGACTGGAGGTCAGAAAGACCTTGCTTCGGAAGCCTTCCCAGTCTCTCTTCGTTCAACATATTTGTCATATCAGTGTCATATTTTGGAGTTTTATGTTCTGTGCCCTAACAGTGTTAAATTTTTTTTCTTTTTTTAATGAATATGAATATGAATTCATCAACAAACCAGTATTTTCTATCTTACTAAAGTCTTCTAATAGCACCTAAAAACAATGCCAAATCATTTTGAGACTAGCATATCACCAAGATCAAATGTTCTTTGGCAACCCAGAACAAAGAAAAACAAAGAACCAAATAAACAAATTTTGGAAAAATACCAGGGTCCATGACTCCCAATATAGGATTTTTTTTTTAATCTTACAGGCATGGTTTTCTGGTATTTTCCATTATATATGATATTTTGTCCAGATTTCTTCTTTTACTTTATTTTTTTGAGTAGTAGTCTCACTCCATTGGCCAGGCTGGAGTGCAGTGGCACGCTCATGGCCTCCCCAGCATCAACCTGCTGGGCTCCGGCAATCCTTCTGCCTCAGCTTTCCAAGTAGCCAGAACTACAAGCACATGCTACCATGCCCAGCTAATTTTTGATTTATTGTAGAGAAGAAGTCTCACCAAGTTGCCCAGGCTGGTGTCAAACCCGCGGGCTCAGGCAATCCACTAGCCTTGGCCTCCCGAAGTGCTGGGATTACAGACTGAGCCACTGTACCCGAACTGTCTGGATTTCTAAAAAGAAAATTATTAAAAACGTTTTCTTCTATTTTCTGATGGTGTGTTAGATGTTATTAGAGAGAAGGGTCAAAAATATTTTCTCAGCTTGTGTACAATGTCAACATTGTTCTGAAAATCACAGCTGAAAACTAAGACAACCTAGAAGGGAAAAAGGGAGAGAGGGAGTGAGAGAGGGGTGTAGGGAGACAGAGAGAGAAAAAAGGAAAAAATTGCAAGGAATACATATGGGGAATGATCTTTCTTTTTTATTATTATAAATATTCCTTTTTGAAACATTGTTATACCTAAATCACTGAGAGCACACTGGATAACCCCCATAAGATACGTTGCTTTTGTAGAGATGCAAGACAAACTTTTTCAGACCATTGCATCTGAATGCCAAACTACCATCCCAGAAACCAGTTTTGCAAATGTATATTCCCTCCAAAAATAAAAGCAGTTGTCTTTCTGACTTTGGATATTAGCAGTTATTAAAATCTTTACTCATTAGATAATCAAAAGTTGTTCCTTTCTTGTTTGAATTTGCAGTTTTGGGACCCGTGTTGGACATAGTTTTCATAAACTCCATAGGCATTGCTTTTCTTTTTGTCTTAATTTCCTCTTAATGTATACATTTATCATTTCTATTTTATTTTATTTTTTTAATCTTAAGACTATCAACATACTCTCTCATGTATCTTAGGGATTTTTGGTGAAAAAGTCCAGTTCATATACCTGACCAATAGGAGAACCAGAAATGGTTTCCAAATATTGTGATGCCTGGCCTGGCTCTCTTTACTCAATCCTGCTATTTTCAAAAATTACTTTATTGAAATATAATTTGCATATCACAAAATAACTTATTTTAAGTATACAATTTAGTAATTTTTAGTAAGTATACATGATTGTACAATTAATTAAATTTTAGAACATTTTTTCATTCCCCTTCTTCACCCCCAGCCTAGGTAACCAGTAATCTACTGAACAAGCCAGTATTTTGTTCTATGTAGATAATTAACCAGAGACTGTTAATCTTTGTAAACTATATTTGGAGAACATTTTTTAAACAGTATTCCTGTCACAGTTTTTTGCATAGTTAAAATTTTTTTTCCTTTAATCTTATTACACATTCAGAAGAATGATCAGTAAATTACCACTGAGCATCACTCAGTAAGCTAAGTTGTTATAAATTTAAAGCTATCTAAGCAATATCTACTATTACTTTGCCTCTGTACTTATTTGGCCCCCGATAAAATTGGCATAGCAAAGCAGTCATGCCTAAGTTTGTCTCTAGGAATTCTACATAACATAATAGATTCTCTTATACTCTATATTGTTAGGCTTAGAAGACTGTGATAGGTATGAAGTATCAGTGCATGAAATAAAGGAAAGCACATTTTTTCCCTGTAAACTAGAAGCCTTTATCTAACAACAGATACAGCTATGTTGCAGGCTTTATCCAGCTATGAAAGGACACATATTTATAACTACCTGTTTTTAATAATCTGACTTAAATACCTAATTGCCATAAGGAAAACAATTAAGATTATTTCTTAATTAAAAGTTTGATTTTGCAGACATTGTAGCATTCTCATCTCACTCTAATTCTGCATTTTAGTGGACTTATTTGTCATCTTGTCTTTTCTTTTGTATTGGACTATCTGCTCCCTGAGTGTAGGGATTGCCGTATTTCTCTGTGTATGAGTGGGAGTCAGACCTTGGCATGAAAGCAACCAAGCTCTTATCACTCAGAAAGAACAGCATTTGCAAAGACACAACAAATGGAAAGCATAATTGTTTTGATCTCTAAGAAAAGTTCTACATGATAAAAATATGTCACATAAACAGATGGATGTGGGTAATTAGCAATAACAAGATATAAGATGGGGAATAGGAGGTAATAGGGTAATTGGCACAATAGGATAAATAAGTAGGTGTGAGTATCTATTAATAAGGCTGAAGAAGCAAATGTAATGAAGGTGGAGAAAATGGAGGAAGTTCAAGAAATATTTGAAGTACTTATTAAATAAATCTGATTTAATAGAAAAAAAAAAGCATGGGCCAGACTTTCTGATTTAGGTAAATAGTGGTGATATTCACTGATACAATTAATTAGTTTTGGGAGTTGTTCATTTAAATAAAACCTAGTTTGATTTGTTCATTTTCTCCTTTGTTGCTCTGCCATGTGTGGTCTTAACCTCAGAGTCCAAAAAAAGGCACTAGCTGTATTTCCAGCAGCATGAAGCAATCAAGGACAAAGAAAAGACCAAAAAAAAAAAAATGATTATGTGTTCTTCCTTGAGGAAGGTTGCCTCATAACGTGTCCATTGAAGCCCCATGGGCCAGTATTTGGTCATGGCCCTGCCTATCTGCAAAGAAGACTAAGAGTAGAATATATATATTTTTTGTACTTGGTAGCCACATGCAAAGCTAGCAATTCTATTATTTTAAAGGAAAAACAGAATGGCACTTAGGGCACAGCTAGCAGTTGGGTTTAGTTTGAAGATATAAATTTGATAGTCATGCTGAAACTGTGGGTATGGACTATATTATCTAGGCATCATAACTAGAGTTACAAGAAGGGGGTGGAAACAAAATTTTAAGCACAGGTGAATAAAGAGCTCTAGAAAGAACCAGAGACATAAAAGAATACAGAAAATGTAGTGTTGTAAAACCAAGTGAAGAGAGAGGCATTTGAGGAAATTGGAGGGCTTGCCATCATCAAGTATTACATAGGCTGCATGAGCCTTTCATTCTAGCAGTTAGAAGAGCTTTATTAAACTGTCTTAACTTTAATAGTTTCATTGGAATGACAGGAAAGAAAACTATGTTTTTCTAGGTGAATTGAAGGAACAAGGTATTGGAAATGAGGTTTTTAGAGTTATTTTACAAGAAACCTTGCTGTAAAAAGAAACAATGAAAACAAGGGACAAAAGGAAATGAATGAATGTCCTTTTTCAAGGAAGGTAGGGGCTTGATTTTGGTTGAACATTGAGGAAAAGAAGGTACGCGAGAGAGACAGACAGAGAGGTGAATTTCATTTTCAGCCAAACAGTCCATTCTGGACCTGTTGTCTGCCTATGTCTTTTTTGGCTCACAGAACACAAAATTCTAAAATAATGTAAATTGTTGAGGACAACTTTTTCCTACTCTTAAAATATGTATCGGCCCCAATATCCAAAATCAACATGAATTGCATTGGAATTCAAAATCCTACCCAACTGTTCCATAATTTTGGCAATATGTTACCAGTTGTACCTCAGCTGTAGGACAAAGGATTGAGGATAGAACAATTCTTACAGGAAAGGTTATTCTTTCAAATTTGTGTGAAGAAATGTTTGATCTTTTTGTCTTGTGAATTTTTTCTTCAGGGGGTTTTTATCCTCAAGGGTGTGAAAATTTTTTTTTGAACCCTAAAAACATGGAGAGTCCTTCTATCAGATGCAATCCTACTCACCATTCTACATCTTAGAGAAGACTAGTGGGTTCAAAATTACACAAGAAACATAAGGAGTATGTGCAAGTGGACTGTAATAATCATAAATCTTTCTCTTTCTTCTTCCTGTAAATTGTTAGAATCATATTCAAAGTCCAAAGAGCTTGTTGGGAGCATAACCTTGTATTTTCGTTGTTGTTGTTGTTGTTTGTTTGTTTGTTTTAAGTCAGAGTCTTACTCTGTCACTTAGGCTGGAGTGCAGTGGCACACTCTTGGCCACTGCAGCCTCGACCTGCTGGGATCAGATGATCCTTCTGCCTCAGCCTTCCAAGTAGCTGGCACTACAGGCATGCGCCACCACACCCGGCTAATTTTTTGGTTTATTGTAGAGACAAGGTCTCACCAAGTTGCCCAGGCAACTCTCAAACTCCTCTCACCTCCACCTCCCAGAGTGCTGGGATTACAGATGTGAGCCACCACGTCTGGATGCCTTATATTTCTGTATAGAAAAAGAACACAAATATTTCCTCAGTAAGGCACACAGCAACAGCAAAATTCCTCACTCATCACATTCTGAATAATAATAAAGAGAAGAATGTAGACATTTTTATTCAGTAAAATGTACAAACCATATAGCTCTGTGGATTTACAAAGAGCACATCTACATTGCAAGATCCTAGATCAAGAAGCAGAACATTACCAGCACTGGGGAAAACTGCTGTGTGCCCTCCTTCAGGAACCACCTCTTTCAGGCTAACCATTGTTCTATGGTCAGTATTTGAATATCAACCTGTGGAGTTTTACCTAAAATTCACCCCAAGCTTTTATTTGTTCAGTGACCCAAACATATGGATCTGAGCGAACCTATTTAAATGCCACAATTAAACATATTTTCTACTCTTGTATATATTGTGTATATAAATATTCTTTTTGTTTGTTTGAGTTAGTCTTGATCTGTTGCCCAGGTTGAAATGCAGTGGCATAATCACAGTTCACTGCAGCCTCGACCTCCTGGGATCAGGCGATCCGTCTTTCTCAGCCTCAGGAGTAGCTGGGACTACAGGCATGCACCACCATTCCCAGCCAATTTTTAATTTTTTTTTGTAGAGATGAGATCTCACTATGTTGCCTAGGCTGGTCTCAAACTCCTGGGGTCAAGCAATCCCACCTCAGCTTCTGAAAGCACTGGGATTACAAGCATGAGCCGCCGTGCCAGGCCAAATATTCTTTTTAAGTTGGAGTCTCACTCTGTCACCCAGACTGGAATGCAGTGGCACGCTCCCAGTCACGGCAGCCTCGAATTGCTGGGCTCCAGCGAAACTTTCATCTCAGCCTTCCAAGTAGCTGAAACTACAGGCGTGCCCTACCACGCTTGGTTAACTTATTTATTTATTTATTGTAGAGACAAGGTCTCATCAAGTTGCCTGGGTGGATCTCAAACCTCAGGCTCAGGCAATCCACTCGCCTCGGCCTCCCAAAGTGCTGGGATTACAGCTTCCATTAAAAATTAATGCCATAAGGGTATGTCCTTCATTTTCTATGGTTCTTATGGTTTGAGGTTTAACATTCTCTGTGGAAAGCAGTGTGGCGATTCCTAAAAGCTCTAAACACCAACCTCCCATATGACCCCGCGATCCCCCTACTGGGAATATACCCTGAAGAACTCAAATCACTTTATAAAAAAGATACCTGCACTCGGATGTTTATCGCAGCATTGTTCACAATA
>CAUYQG010013898.1:0-30328 GCA_963574415.1 Tarsius wallacei | reverse complement strand
AGATGGGTCTGCAGCTGCAGAGGCCACCAGAATGCCAAGCACGGGGAGAAGTGCCCTTCCTTCTCCCTTCCATCCACCCTCCCGTCTTCCTGTCCTGCTGCCTACGGGCTGACAGGAGTCCACAGAAATCTGCCTTCCTACAATGCTGAGTGGAGAGAAAAGTGAGGGTGGATCTGAGGACCAACAGACCCAGGCCCCACAAAGCATACACCTTGCGCATAAAGTGGTAAAATGTGGGATCAGTAATACTACAGACCCTTGATGGTCTTAGGTTTTGGACAAATCCCAAGTGCCAAAGGGTCTCTTACTCAGGTGACTAGGACACAGCCACCCTTGCTGGGCAGCAGATCACCCATTTAGTGAAACCAATAGCCTCAGGCTGCATTAAAACCCTGGATTGAGCCCAGGGTTTATAGGAAGTAATTAGTCGCACTATAATTTGTGCTGCTTAGATAGTGTCTGGAATATAGGCTGTGTTACAGTATCGTTTTCAAAGAACTTGCCAAAAATAAAGTGTACCCAGAGATTAATATCTGGAAATGGGTCCAGTGATGTCCTGTGAGGCACAAAGCAAGTAGGCAGGCTTTACTTCGGGTTGAAAAGACTATATGGGGCCTTCCAAGTTATTTTCAAACAACTAAAGGGTTGCCTGTAAAACAGAAGAGCGAATAATTGCCAACACTGGGCATTTACTATGTTCTAGGTACCTAAGTTATTCATTCATTCTATTTGTTAAACACTAGTACTGTTGTATCTATTTTATAAATGAAAAACTAAGGATTTGAATGGTCATGTAGCTAGCCCTTGGCTAAAGTCTAGTCAAATGCTTCAGAGTCTGAACCCACGTTTTTAATGACTGTTTGGCATGTGCTGTTTTACTGACCTAGACAAGTGCCAATAGGTTGAGCTACAAAGAGGCAATGTTTGGCTTGGCATGAGGAAAGTTTTTATTGAATGATCATCGCAGAGACTGCTGCTGGAGGAAATAGGAGTTTCCATTCATAAATGTATTTAAACAAAAGGTAGCTGTTTGGCAGGTTATTAATATCAGAACATGAGTATTACTAAAGATAAAAAGGAACATTTCATAATGATAAAAGAATCAATTCTACAAGAAGACATAACATCCCAAATCTTTGTGCATCTAACAACACCACTTTAAAATATTGAATAAAAATTGGCAGACTTGGAAGGAGAAACGGACATATCTACACATACATACATATTTTGTGTGGCATAAATGAAGCCATGGATTGTATGCATTATGTGTATGTTTATTTGAGGGGCTGGGTCAGGATTCAGAGCCACTCACCCCTGCTCCTTTCCAAGATCTTGACTAAGCAAGCTCTATGCACAAGAATCATGGCCAAACGGCAAATGAACACCATGTTTTAAATTAATAGCTGGATGAGCTCACGATTTCTCCCTCTTCCTCTTTCCCTTTGGGGCTTCTCTGCGAGTTTATATTAGAGAACATGACTTAGAATAGGAGACCTCATGCTTCTTGTTCCCTCATCTTAATCTGAGAGTCCAGACCCTGAACTCACCCATTCATCCCATCTCATGGGTGAGAAAATCTCCTCCACTATCCCAGTCAGAGACTGAAGCTGGAAAGATGTCCAAGCTTTGGGGGACACACCAGCAGGCCCAGCCAGGTGTGTTTACCACATGGAGACGAGAACTTCAAGAAAGAGCCAAAATGTCCACAGGGGATGGTCAATGTTTTGTAGCGCAGTGACTCTTCTCTCTAGTGAACCCTGATCCACTGAGTGTCTTTGGCTCTAGCCAATCAAACTGTTAACGCATAACACTGAGACACACAACAAGGGTGGTAGACAGAGGGATAAAAATTGTGGAGAGTGGCATGAACGCTCCTTCCTCTTCCACGGGATGTAAAAGGATGTGGCACAAAGTTCAACATATGGAAAACCATAAGTAAATCATATGCATTGGATGTTTTCCACGTGGTTGTTCTCATTATTTTAATGTGAAACCACTTTTCACAAAGTTTGTACCCCTTTATATTCCCAACAGTTTAAGAAACAAAATGGTTTCATTCCACCTGTGCCTTTACTTCAAGGTACCTTTATTTCAAAGATTGTATTGAAATTCTGTTTCTTAAGGGAGCATGTCCTGCCTAGTGAAAGCTAGTGCTTATTCCCTCTTCCCTTGCCCAAAACTTTCCACACTCCCTGGAAACTGCATAAGATATTAATTTGTTTTTGGCTTGGGTTTTGCTGTTATCTAAGATCATTAGACAACCTGGCCTTGTGTCTTCGGGCCCCTCTCAAGATCACCCTGTCTGTTTCATTTTTTAATTTTTTTGGTAGAGTTTTTCATCTTTTATTTAAATCTTTAAATGTATTTATTTTTAACTGACAAAGAATAATTGTGTGTACTTATAGGGTACAGTGTGATGTTTTGATCTATGTATACATTGTAGAAAGAGTCAGTCAAGCTAGTTATCATACCCATCTCACCATCTTATTTTTTGTGGTGAGAACATTAAAAATCTATTTTTCTTATTTACATATAGTCAGTGTAAAAAAAAATCAATCCTCCTGGTCCCTCACCCCCAGTCTTTGGTAACAACCTATCTACTCCATGAAATCAACTCTTAGATTCCACTATAAGTGAGATGACACAGTATTTATCTTTTTGTGCCCGACTTATTGTGCCCGACAATATTTTGTGCCCGACAATTAGCATAATGCTCTCCAGTTCCACACGTGTCGCAAATACACAGAATTTTCTTATTCTTCTCTCTCTTTTCTTTTTCTTTCTTTCTTTCTTTTTTTTTTTTTTTTAGAAACAGGTCTTATTCTATCACCTAGGCTAGAGTACAGTGGTGCCATTGTAGCTCACTACAACCACAGACTCCTGGGGTCAAGCCATCCTCCCACCTCCGTCTCCTGAGTAGCTGGGACTACAGGCAGGCACTATCATGCCTGGCTAATTTTTGTTATTTTCTGTAGAGACAATGTCTTGTTATTTTGACCAGGCTGATCTCAAGCTCCTGGTCTCAAGTGATCTTCTCACCTGGGCCTCCCAAAGTGTTGGGATTACAGGCATGAGCCTTGATTTCCTTCTTTTTAAAGGCTGGATAGTACTCTAATATACACATATGTGTGTGTGTGTATAGTACTCCAATATATGTATATTTTACATATATTAGAGTATACGCGCACACATATATATATCACATTTTCTTTACCCATTCATCTGTTGATGGACACAAGTTAAGTCTGTGTCTTGGCCATTGTCACTAAAGCTGCCATAACCATGGAAGTGTAGATATCTCTTCTACGTGCTAATTTCAATTCCTTTGGATGTTTACCCCAAAGTAGGATTGCTGGGTCATATGATAATTCTGTTTTTAGTTTCTTAAGGGATCTCTAACCCATTTTCCAAAATGGCTATACATGCTTGTCTCTTTTAGATCTCAGTTTTCTAGTGAGCAGGGGATCAAATATGATTAATTAATTCAGCACAAACTACAAAGAAGAAGTACATAATAAATACCCCCGACACTGTACCATTTATAACCATTATGTAGGTTTTTATTTTTCTCGCCTTAATTTCAAAGAAAATGAGGACAGAAGGAAGTAAAAAAGTAAATTTTTGACAGAAGATGTTGAAAAAGTTACTGAATAAAGTGAGATATGGGAGTTACCTAGTGATTTTATTTACCCATCCTCTTTCCAGCCCCTAATTGTAAGATAATTTATAGCACCATGACATACCACAAAGTGTGGTAGCTCAGCCCCTGGCTGGGATTCAGAACAGACACCCGATGTTCAACCGTTTGCTCTGCCAGCTGCAAGCCCTGCGACTCTGCATGAAATGTTCAAGCTCTCCGCCTTCAGTTATTCCCAACACATTTGGGACCATCAGCAATGCCACCTTTCTTGTGTTGCAGGAATTAAATAATTCAGTGTATGCACCAATAACATGATATCGGGGACATAGAAAGTGTTTTAAAAAGTGACGAAAATGATAACCATTATTACCTAATGTTGACCGTGATAATTTTATTCATTTCGCATTATTAAGAACAGAGTCCTACAGGAATCAGAAGAATTTATTTCATTTCTTCTTCTATTGTCCAGCGTCCTACAAGAAAATAATCACTCGCTTCCTAAAGGTCCCGGGGACGGAAGAAGTGGAGCTGACCTGCCAGGCTGAAGGCTATCCCCTGGCAGAAGTGTCCTGGCCCAACGTCAGCGTTCCTGCCAACGCCAGCCACACCAGGACCCCTGAAGGCCTCTACCAGGTCACCAGTGTTCTGCGCCTAGAGCCAAACCCTGGCAGAAACTTCAGCTGTGTGTTCTGGAATGCAGACGTGAAGGAACTTACTTCAGCCACCATTGACCTTCAAAGTAAGAGCTGCCCCCTCCTTCCTAGGTCCACCAGTCAGGGTTCAGGCAAGAAACAGATGGCATGTCCGAAATGAAGCTTTGGAGGGGCGTGTAAGAAGGGAACAATTCGCAGAGGTGTGACCAGCATTTAAGGGAGAGTGCAGGACGTTAGGTCTTCACTGCTGGAGGAACAATTGCCAGTGTTGGACCCCGCAGAAGGCAGCTCTGGGGAAAGCCCCATTCACTGCGCTGTGGCCTCCAGAAGAGGGAAGCTGCCCCTGCAACTGCAAAGGGCAGCAGCGGGGACTGAACACCCGCCCTCTTCTCCTCCCCCCTCCAACCTGGAGAGAAAAAGGACGCCTTTTGGCACAACCGCTAGCTGCTGACTCATGAACTGTGCCTCGGCCGGCAGGATGGGTGTGACTTTGCTGTCCTTGCTGCTGGCCAGCTGATTACAGGGCATTTCTGGGAAAGCTGGTCCCTTGCAAAATCCTGCAGAGGCTCGACTGGCTCTGCTGGATATTTTTGGAAGGGATTCTGCACTTTCACACTTCATGCATCCACAAAATTTCAGACAATCCTGGGAGACTAGCAACTTTTTATTTGCCAAGTAAGAACAACTAACCTCTAGTATCACAACCATTTCATAAGAGGCAGGTAATTTTACCACCAAACTAATAGGTTTTCTATATGGTTCAAGGCAACACAGATTATTATCTTATACTTATGGAGGTCAGGAGGCCAAACATGGGTTTCCCTGGGCTCCAACCAACAAGTCGGCAGGATTGGAGAGGCTCTAGGGAGACTCCATTCTCACGCCTTTTCCAGCTGCCAGAGTCCACCTTTATTATGAGCGAATGGCCCCTTCCTCCACTTCAGAGCCAGCAGTCCCATCCCTCAGTCCTCTGTTTCTGTCTCCACGTCCCTTTCTCGGACTTTCTTGCTTCCCTGTTCCACCTTTTAAGAACCCTTGTGATGACGAGAGGTGTCCCACCCCTTGGATAATTCAGGATGATCCTATCATCTCAAGGTCCTCAATGTAATCCATCTGCAAGACCTCTTGTCCCGTGAAAGTGAAAGCATTCCCTTCTTTACCATGTGCTCTCAGCACTTACTTGTATTTTTCCACCTCCAAACGGTTTTTTTCCACATAAAATGTCATTATTCCCCTCTCCACCAGCTCCAAGCCCACCCTCTCTCCAGGTCAGCTTGGTAACTCCAGGACACAAAGGAGCCTTTGCCTTATCACAGCTCTTTAGACCTATTACCTGGACCGTTTGTTCGCTATGTGACCATGCCCACCTTTTTTATTGCTATTTTGTTTTCCGTGTATTTTCATTGTTCACATGCGTCTTCTTTGTATCCAGGCTGAAATGAAAGCAGGGTGTTTTACCCGTAATAAGTGTTCGATAAACGTTGGCTTGATGGGTTGGAGACGTGATCCTGGGTAATCCCGGTCCCCATTAGCCCACCCAACAGACCATGTGGACAGCCATGTCAGAGCAGCCAAATAATGTACTGATTTGTGGCACAAATACCAGCAACAAAATAACCAAAGTCACACATCTTCCCCCGGGTTTTCTTGCTTCTGTTTTTCAAAGGCATTTTTGAACTGTCTTATGACTGCTCCTTTTCTACTCATTCTCATACATTGAGCTGCTGACTGCTGGGACCCACCACAAGCTTCTCCAGAAGTCGGTGAACAAACCAAACACAGAAATGAGAGTATGGGGGATGGAGGATGTCCCTGTGACTCTAGGATGGATGACTGAACATCCCAACTGTCTAGCAGAAGTTAGGGAGCAGGAAGATCATTTTCCCTTTGAAATTGGATTTCTTCTCCTTAGCCAGTTGCCGTGTTTTCATTGGGAAACACAATTGGACTGGAGCACAAAAAATAACCATAAAAAATACCCTTGTGGGGCTGGAAGCAAAGAGACGCCCTCCTAGGAGACCTGGAGGCCACTTCAGGCCGTGGTCAAGAGCCTGGGCTCTGAAACCAGACAGACTTGAACTCCAGATCCTCTGTCTGCCACCCGCTGGCTTTGAACACACTACTGATCCACCCTAGCACTCAATCTCTCATGTGGAGAATTAGGGTAAATAATGTGAGATACTTCATAGAGGCATTGTGAGGGTTAAGTGAAGCTTGCTTATAAAGTGTTTAGGACTTAGAAAGTGTGAAAACAGAAAAAAAAATATGGCACCTCTAGCAAGATGCTTGCTGGCCTGAGAGTGCATGTGATTCTTGTAAGACTAAAGTGAATATTTTTCCCATTGCATCATGACATCATTAAAGAGTATGCAATTACTATAAAACAATCTAAAAGAGTATGGATCAGGATATAGGCTATGCTATCGCAAGAAAGAGACTAAAGAATACAGTGACTCAAACTAAACGAAAGCTTATTTCTCTCCACCTAATATTCAGGTGGTTCAAAGCAGTGAAGTAGCCATATTCCATGGAGTCATACCATGATCCAGGCTCTTTCCATCTCGTTGCTCTGCCATTCTGCAGGATGTTGTCCCTGTCAGTGATCAAAGCCGGATCACTGCCAAATTCATTTTCAGTCCTCAGAAAGGAAATGAGTCGTGTAAAATGCACCCAGCATTTTAAGGTCAAGATCCAGAAGACCCATTTTCTTGACTTGAACTTAGTTCACGTGGCTGGGCACGCCTAAATGCAGGGGTGCTTGGAGATGCGGTACCTGATGGAGGCTAGCCATGTGTTCAGCTCGCATCCTAGTACTAGGGAGAGCTGGAATAAAGGGATAGCCAGCAGTCTGCCCAAGGTAACTGATGGCAAAAGATAACTAAAGGCGGACTAGACAGTCAGCTCAGCCCAACATACCCTTATTGGCACCTGCTATGTAGCCAGCTCTGTAGAAGATTCAGAGATGACTCAGATGAAGCCTTCACCCTCCAAATGCAGTCTGAGCAGACTGGTATTCTGCTGGACGTTCGACTGTGGAAAGTCTTCGAGTATGAGTAGTGCTTCTGAATGCGGAAGGGACGGTAAGGGAATCTGTCCTGGACGAGGATGTGTATAAGGGCGTGGAGGTGGGGACCCGTCCTGTCGTGGGGACCGTGAGTGGTCCGGTTCTCTTTGACTCACAGCGCTATGGATGGCAAGTGCTTAACAGACACTCCCTAAAAGTGAAGAAGCAGATTGTAATGAATATGGGTTCTCCAATGTGTAGATGAGCCAGGCTCCTATGCTCTTCTTCCTTAATGTTTAGTCTTTTGGATAGAGACCATTCCCTGAGGGGGCTTGAGCTTTGGGTCAGATGGATCTGGGTTTGCAGTCCTGGCTCTGTCACTTACTTGCAGTGATGACCTTAAATAGATTATTCAGCATTTCTCAGCCTTCCTTCCTCAATAAATGAGGAGCTCAGATTACGAGATATTAACCTCTTCTCAGCTCAAACAATCCATGGTTCTCAGAAGACACAGTGCTGGAGGTAGGGAGGGTTGCGAGGCGGCAACCGGCAGGACTAGCCTTTTCTCACGCGAGCTTTGTCTGTTCTTTCTTTAAGCAGCCTTTCATGTTTATTCCGTACGAGTGACTCTGTGAGGCAAAACCCAAGCTTTCGGAAAGGGCACGACTTGCCCTGGGCACCCTCTTATCTCCCTGCTGTGAACACCCCTCCAGTCCTGCCCTTGTCAGTCTGGAGCCCTTGTTCTGACCCGAAGAACAAGGTTTTTCTTTCTTTTTTTTCTTTTGTGCTTCTTTACAAGGCTTTCCCCAGCCTCCCAAACAATTCCCTTCCTCTATCTCTCTACTGTACCCATCTTTTCTTCAGTGCCAGGACCTTTGTTAGCTGAGACCAGGCAAAGAGCCACTTGTCGTAATTCACACTAAGGCATGAGTGAATAGATTTGGTATATTAATACCTAGGATGTTCTGCTTTTTCAAAAGAATCCTGTTCATCCTTGGCACTGAATAGCTAAAGCATAGATTCTAAGCACTATGAGTGCAGGTCGGCAGAGGAGAAACTTCCCCACTGGAAAGCGAGAGAGATGATTATGACAATGAGGGGGTGAGAAGGAAGAACAGGAAAAAAGAGAGATTGACAGAAAAATAAACACAGATGAGAGAGAGAAATATGATAGATCAGAGGGGCAAAAGGCGTAGAATCTGAACGAGACAGCCTGGGTCATATCACTTACTGTCTAACTGTGGGAAAGCTTCCTAACCTCTCTGGGCCTCACCTTCTTTGCCAGACAACAGAGATCCTAGTAGAGCCTGCCTCACAGGGTTGCTGTGAGTAGATGAGCTAGCCATGAGAGCGTTTAGAACGGCGCCCGGCGTGAATCACGTTCAATGCAAGGTGGCCATGCTGGTTGTAACCCACTCACGTGGCCAACTTGTTGACTTGCCTCTGACCCTCCATGTAATGAGATTACGGTGCTTTTCCTTCACCCAGGTCAGGCGGACCCCGGGGGCCCTGCGCCTTCGCTGCTTCCTGCTTTCATCCCTTCCTGCCTCATTGCCTTCATTTCCACGGCCACGGCGATTGTCCTCAGAAAACGACTCTGCCAAAAACTGTATTCCAGAAAAGGTGAGTTTTATTCATGGTGACCCAAAGGCAGGCTTCGCACCACAGGCCTGTCCCTTCCCAGTTTCACACTACATCCACTCAGAGTTTACGAACTGCTTTGAGCCTGTCCTGACGCTCTTTTCCACGGAAGAACATAGCTCTGGTCTTTAGTGCACTGAACTTTGTACGCTGAGTTCTTTTAAAGGACGTGTTTGGCTCCTGTGTCTGAGTTTGCTTCTTCTTCAAGCCAAGAACTTGTATCAGCCTCGTGAGAGCAATGTTATCTAGCATTGTCAACAGCTCTGCGGGCAGGGTTTGCTGGGGAGGGGTTGCCAGGATCCTTTCTAGGGTTACTTCAGTTCTCATCTCTCTTTCCCCCTTTCTGGGTAGGAGCTGGGTTAAGCCCGCCCCCGTCTCCCATGAGTCTGAATCCCCTGTCTGTGAGACCACTGGGGAGGAAGAAAGCCCCTGGTTGGTGGGGCCCTCAAGTCTATAAGCAGTTCCCCTGGACTTTCTCCTCAGCCTGTTGTGTTCTCCCCAGCCCACTCCTGTTCAATTGCATCAGCCGGGACAGAGCATGCCTGCGGCCTTGTGCTCTAGACAGAGAATTTGATTGCTCCATGCTTCGTGTGTCTGTCTGTGTGCCTGACCACAAAACCCCAGGATGGATGCAGGCCCAGCTGGTGCTTTCCAAAGCTGCACCCTTGTCTGCACTCAATGAACTCCCATGTTTTCTACAGACCTTGTCTATAGAAAAGGAAATGCAATGTGAGAATAACTCTGTAGCAACTCGGGGCGGCACTATTTGAGGACGGGGAGTTTTAGGTGGTTGTTATTCTGCAAGGACAGTCATAGCCTCTGCATTCTCACCCCCCACAAAATATTGTCAGGCTCTACCTGTCCATTGCCCTATGTGTACATAGGCTTGGGTGATAACCACAACACTTCTAACGGTAGAAGTCAAGGAACAGTTGTCCAAAAAAAGAAGGCAGAGGGATAGAAGAAGGGGAAGGGAGAAGAGAAAGGAGAGAGGAGAAATATATATATATATATGTATGTATGACCAACGCAATAAAAGTGGAGGGGGGGAACTTTACAGCAAAGGAGGAGGAATCACAGGGTTTCTTCCACAGAACGTGCGCTTTTAAGCAGAGCCGCTTCTTTGCATGCACGACCTCAGAGGGCTGGAGCAAATGCGGCTCACTGGCGTCTCATCGCCTGCCAGTCTTCCTCTACCTCCCACACGCACGCCTCTTGGAAACAACCTTATACCAAGGTTCCAGACCTGAGGTCTGAGGACTCCCGAGTCACTTCAGAGGAGCAGCCAAGCCTTCTGTTCTGGCTGTCTTTGGGAGAATGGAATGGAGTCACACTCAAAGACAGATTGGAAAAAAACTCCCCTCATCCCAGTCTTAAGAGTAAATGAGCATATCGGTAACTCAGAGCTGGCGAGTAAAGCTCAGGTCCCAACTGTCACTGGGAGAGCTTCGTTACTACATTTGCAAACAATCTCTTTTTCATTTTTAATGAATCAGAGGAAATCATGGTTGCCTATATAATAACCCCCCTCTCTAACTCACTTGCATTCGGATCTGCTTAAGTGGGAGACACCTGGATGCATGTGTAGAAATGTGTCCGCCATGCTCACAAACTCATGTGCCACGGAAAAGGGTTGAGAACCACTGGTGCTGTGGATACAGCTTTAAGCCAAGGTCAGGGGGCTCGGTTTGGACCTGGTGCTGCCACTTTGTGACCTTGCACGAGTCACCTAACTTCTTGGAGACAGTCCTTCTGTCTGTAAAACGGGAAGCAGCAAGAGACTGGACATTTTGCAGCTTATTGACCCAACTTCACTATCGCTGGTGGGGTTCACTCTGGACTAGGGCAGAATCCTCTCCACTGGTCCCCTGCACCCACTCCTGCCACCTCTGGTATGGTTCATTCTCACTTTTAGATATAACATGCAAATCTACCACGCCTCCTCAGTCCAGACCTCTTCCAGGGCTTTCCATAGCTCACTGGATGAAGTCCCAGCAAGGACTGGGTGATGCGACTCACGTCTCTCGCTTTATGCATCACCGTCACCTCCATCGTCTGAGCTCTGGCCATGCAGGGTTTTCTAGTTCTCAGAGGCATCCCACTCTTTCAATGCCGAGTTTTCTCGTTCAGTGTTCTCTCTTAAAATGCTTTCTTCTTCTTGTCCATCTGAGTCAGAGTCATCCCTTAGATCTCAGCTAACACCGGTTAGTCCATCATAAAGCCTCCCCTGACTACCCTCCCCGCCACCACATCATTGCATTTCATCCTTTGTTTTATGTTTTCGAAGCACCTTCTTCCAATGCAATCACCACACAATTACAGGTCCAGCACCTGTTTTAATAGCTTGGGCTACAAATGCAATTACGTTCCCTTTAATTTCTCAGTTAATACCTCAACCACCACCTGCCCGTCTTGGCAAGAAGTCCAGTTTGTCTCCCTCTTGCAGCATCCCCCACAAACTGTCGAGTGCTGTTCCCAAATAGCCCGGAAGGCTACTGAGGAGCTAGGTCAGTCCTTCAGAGAGCCCTGGTTTGGGGCCGTTGCTATTTCTGCTCCTGCAGCGCAGAATTTCTGATCCCTTCAGATACCTTCGTCCACTGCGCGAAGGTTCCCCCGCTGGCCGAGAGGCCCACGTTGACCACGGTGACACAAGGTCCCAGCGCTATGGCCCTCCCCTCCACACTCTGCCATTGGTCCCAGAGCCAGACATGCATGTGCTGATGAGGCAGGAGAGGATCCCTGCCTTTGCCACAACTGTGCACAGCCAGCCTGCCCTGCTCTCGGCCCCATGGAGAGCCTGGTCACCAGTCCTAGCTTCCTTCTCGTGGGTTCCTCTTAGGGCCATGGGCGTCCTGAACTTCCTAGAACACTGGAAAGTCTAGGAAAGAGGCAGCGATCTCAGTCCCCTCCTTTCCAGAAGCCCCTCGGCTCCTAAGCAGATGTAGCCACCTATGCCTCAGCTACCAGCTCTGCACACGAAGGTGTATTGTGCTCAAAGTCACAGCCATCGTTGGTCCATAAAAGGTCGTGTTTGCCACTTTCCCCTAAGGGGAACCATTCCACAGGTCAGGGTTCCAGGGTGACATGCTGGTCTCCAGAGAAGATGTTGGCAACTTCTGCTGCAAAATCATGTCAAATTCTGCTTCATCTGCTAGTCTTTAAGTTTCATGAGTACAGAAACTGTTTCTTTTTTTTTTTTTAAGACGAAATACATTCTTTTTAAAATTTTAAAGATGTGAGGTACAATTCAGGGTTAGGTATACAAATGTTCATTATGCAGGTCCCCTTGTTGATGAGGTGTGCCCCACCCCCCTTCCCCAGGCAGATTCCCACTACTGCCAATCCCCCTTCCACACTTCCCGCCCAGCAGTTTCCCGCTATGGCCAATCCTTTTCTTACAGTATTACGATAATTGTTCAAGGTCCCCATATGAGTGAGAACGTGTGCTACTCAGTTCTTTGTTTCTGTGAAAGATCACTCAGTACGATAGACTCTAAGTCCATCCAGGTTGCTGTGAAGTTCGTGATTTTGTTCTTCTTTATGGCTGCATAATATTCCATCGTGTATATGTGCCACATTCTTTTTTATTCAGTCCTTTTTTGATGGGCAGCATGGTTGGTTCCATATTCTTGCTGCTGTGAGCAATGCTGCGATAAACATATATGTGCAGGTATCTTTGTCATAGAGTGATTTGAGTTCCTCCGGGTATCTTCCTAGTAGGGGGATTGCGGGGTCATATGGGAGGTCGATATTTAGGTATTTTAGGAATCGCCACACTGTTTTCCACAGAGGCTGTACTAGTTCACACTCCCACCAACAGTGTAGAAGTGCTCCCTCTTCCCTACATCCTCTCCAGCATCTGTTGTTTTTTGGGTTATTGATGGTGACCATCCTGACTGGAGTTAGGTGATATCTCAGTGTGGTTTTAATTTGCATTTATTTGATGACTAGTGAGGCTGAGCATTTTTTCATGTATCTGTTGGCTGCTCCTACATCTTCTTTTGAGAAGTGTCTATTTATAACTCTTGCCCACTTTTTAAAGGGGTCATTTGTTTTTTTCCTTTCGGTGTGTTTGAGTTCCTTGTAGATCCTAGATGTTAGGCCTTTGTCAGACATACAGTTGGCAAATATTTTTTCCCAATCTATGGGCTGTTTCCCTGCTCTCTTGATGGTTTCTTTGGCTTTGCAGAAGCTTTTAAGTTCGATGAGGTCCCATGAATCTATTTTGTCTCCTGGCCTGGGCACTTGGGGTTTTAACCAGGAATTGGTTGCCAGTTCCAATCTCCATAAGGGTGTCTCCTGCATTGTCTAAGGTTCTTATAGTTTGAGGTTCTACATTTAGGTCTTTGATCCATTTAGAGTTGATTTTTGTATATGGTGATAGGTAGGGGTCCTGTTTCAATCTTCCACATGTGGTCAGCCAGTTTTCCCAGCACCATTTTTGAATAGGTCTCCTCTCCCCAGTGGTTGGTGGTGGAGGCTTTGTTGAAGATGAGTTGGCTGAGAAATTGAGGTTTTGCTTCTGGAATCTCTATCTTGTTCCTTTGGTCGATATGCCCGTTCTTGGATCAATACCAGGCTGTTTGGATTATTGTAGCTTTATAATAGAGTTTAAAGTCTGGGAGTGTGATACCTCCCGCTCTGTTTTTTTTTTTTTTTTGCTGAGGATTGTTTTGATGATTCATGGTTGTTTGTGTTTCCATGTGACAGAAACTGTTTCTCACCAATATGTGCCCAGTGTCTAAACCAATACCTGGCTTATAACAGATGTTCAATAATATTTTAAACATTGAGCCTATTCTACACAGGTAAGTATGCTAGACTTGCTCTGTCCAACGAAATAGCCATTTGTGGCACTTTGAATTTAAGTTAAACAGGAATCCAGTCCATCAGTCACATCTTAAGGCTTGCACGTCATAAGTGCTAAAAAGCCACATGCAGACGGTGGCTACCATGTTGGACAGTACAGGGGTACCACAGTCCCATCACTGCAGGAAGTGCTACTGGATCGCATTGTACTAGACCCTTTATAAGCTTCTTTTTACTTGATTTCCCCAAAATTGCTCAAGGCAGAGAGCAGTGTCTTTATTTTTCAGACAAAGAAACTGAGGCTGAGAAAAGTTGTATCACTTCCCGAAGTCACACAGCTGGGATCTGAATACAAGTCTGTCTGCCCCAAGATGCTGTGGTCTTTTTGTTACAAAAGGGCTTGACAAAATCTGGCTAAATCTGAAGAGTATATCAGGGCAAGGGAAGGAGAAAGCAAGTCACAGTCCAAAAGAATTGAGTGACTTGTTCATTGACTTGCTCGGGGAATGGCAACGCCACTTTAGAGTCCAGTAGGAGTCACCAGTGTAGAACCCAGAGCCCTGGACCAAGTCCCCAGATCTTGAGAACAGCGTCCCTCAAATTCTCTGGTGAAGGACCAGTTTGTCTGTCATTTTTCATTTCCAATATGTTGGGATCAATGCTTTTATAATATACAATATAAACAAATTACTAAAAGCTGTAATGGAAAGAACAAAGACATAAAACAAAATGCCCATTTTTTATTAGATTCAATCAATATAATAAAAATAACATAGTGAAAGATTACTATTAAAGTTTCTCAATGTTTACACTCAATTTCTATACTTATCTCATCACCAACGGTATCAGTTTACCTACTGGCCCATGGACCAGACTGAGTCGCACTGCCTAGAACACTGAGCCAGAGCCTGACAGGGATTTAAACCAGAGGTGAAATATGCTGGTTTATGGTTGCCCGAGGGCTTCCGAATGGCAGCACTGACCTCAGGCACTAGAGAGATCATCCAACTTTCAAGAGTCATCCCTGCGGGCTAGCCAGTGGGCTCCTTTCAAACGCAAACCCTCTTGGAGGAGACTCCGTGCTAAATAGAGACCCTTATGTTCCAAGCCAAGGTCAGAATGGTCATGAGGAAGTTACTAAAAACCTGGCACACAGAGAAAAGCAGAATTAGAGAGAAACTGAGTTCAGGAACCCAGGCAATGGCAGCAGGTAGACATCAAGTCCCGAGAGAGACTCTGTGTGGGAGGGAACATGGGACATCAGGGACTAAGAAAGGAGTGAACCAAAATAACCTAAGAGAGCAGCATCCCATCGAGTGAACTTGTGCCTCTGCCTCTGAGTTACTGAGAAGGCGTCAGTCGTTTCCACCTTAGTGCAAATGTGTTGATTAGGCCTTCTGTGCCTTGCCAGGACAAGCTGGCAGGAAGTGGCAGTCAAGATTAAAGCAGAAAAGGGACCTAATTCTGGAGATTACCTCCTGGGCTGAATATCCAGTTCAGCAACTCAGCCTTCCAGTGCCCAGGAGCCAGGGGCAGACTAGGGACTGGGAAGCGGGGCCTTCTTTGCTCCCAGTGTTAGCACAGGGTTCAGCTTTTGCATTGCACATAGCCCAGTCTGAGGTCCCAAGTCACAGTGGACATTTAAACCTCTACAAGTGGGTTTATTTGGGTTTGTTTTTTGCTCTGCCCTAGTTTAGTCTGTAAACAGAACAATTTTCTCCTTCATTTTATTCCATTTCTGGGATTTTTCTTTTTCAGGCACAACCAAAAGATCTGTCACCACAATAAAGAGGGAAGTGAACAGAGCTGTGAGTAAGCATAATTTTGCTTTTCTTTTTCACCTCTTTTCCTAGCTGGAGTTAAGACATAACCACAGTTCTATTAATTCACAAACGGCAACTAAGAAGTGCCAGCTGGTATGGACTCTTCCTGCTCAGTGGCATTTCAGCCAAGCCGTGTTCTTCTATCCTGTGCTTCTCCATACCTTTCTTAGAGAGCAGAGATGGTGTCTGTCTACAGCTCCAGAGCCATCAGGCTGTCTTCTCCTCCTCTCATTCCTAAGCATTCCCAGGCTGTATTGCCCAGAACCTCTGAGCTCATGTAGTTAGAAACATGGTCACGGCCGGGCTCGGTGGCTCAGCCTGTCATCCCACATCTTGGGGAGGCTGAGGTGAGTGAATTGCCTGACCCTGCGGGTTCGAGACCTGCCCGGGCAGCTTGACGAGACCTCATCTCTACAATAAATCAAAAATTAGCTGGGCATGGTGGTGTGTGCCTCTAGTTCCAGCTACTTGGAAGGCTGAGGTGGAAGGATCGCCGGAGCCCAGCAGTTCAAGGCTGCGGTGGCCAGGAGTGTGCCACTGCACTCCAGCCTGGGTGACAGAGTGAGACTCCAACTCAAAAAAAAAAAAATGGTTAAAACCTAACAGCAAGGAGAAGATATTCAACTGTGATGCAATCAACAGCTAGTGATTTTGCAACAATGACCAAGAAGTACCTGCTGGGAGCTAGCCAAGAGTATCCCTGGGCAAGCAGAAGTCTCTTCTGAGATTGGCAGACTTGGAGCTGGAATTTGTGGAAGAAAAGAGATATGATGTAGAGGACGGAAGAAGTGGGGTTCTTGAAATCATTCAGGCTGGCTGAATGAAAACACGAGACCCTGTAAAAGTAATGCCTGGAGGTCAGACAGGCTGGGGTCATGTCAGTAAGTGGGTGTGCCAGCTTTCTTAGGAAAACCTGCCTGTCCTTAATCACATGGTGTGACTTGAATTCATGAGTTCCCCAGAATGATTTTAGTCGTCATAGACATTCCTAAATAATGACATCAGCTACTCAGAATATTCAGAACTACTCATTCTAGAGTTCTGTTGAATATAGCATCGAAATTCTACAGGCACCAATTATAGAAACAACCCTAGAAAACCGTCTTCTAAACCCAGGGTTTGTGTCTGGCTCATACGTGAGACACGGTAGTCGTAAGCACAAAATGTGACTGGAGGGGTGAACATGGCCTCTGCATCCCTCCTTCCCATCTCTTACTGCTGGCCTGATAGCTGTTCCTGAAAAGACTACCCCCCACCCCGCCCCCCCCACCCCCGCCCCCGCCTCCTGCCGTCTCTGTAGGCTGTAGGCTCACATCCTGGGCACAGAACCAAGAAGCAAATGCAGCTTAGGGCAGGACTCTAATCACGTCCAGCTACACTGAATCTCTGAATCAGCGATGAGGTTTTCTTGACTCAGAAGAGTTTCAGATCGACAGAGGCAGGTCTGATTAAAACTCCCATTTCTTAAGAAACAAAAATCCCGTATTCCTATAAAATAACCTACTTGACCTGGAAGTGAGTTTTCAGGAGAAGCATCAGTGTTTGTCTGGGTGTATTTGGAAGCGGTAGGAATGAATATTTGAGTACATCTAGGCAGAGGGTGGGGAAATCCTTTCGCCAAAATGACTTAATGAAATCAGACCCAAATTATGGAAATGACTTCTTGGTAAAATAGATTGCATAAGGTAAGTTTGACTCATCTAATATCTTATTTTCTGTGTTAACGCTCAATAAGAAACTTAAATGTTTCTAGACCACTTGGGAAACACCCCCTTGAGTGGAGCCAGCACACCCCTGCCAGTCCAATCTCCCACAACACTGTTTTCATTTCGGCACCTCTTGTCTCTACAGATCCAAGCACAGTCCTTCCCAGGCTTTTCAGGGCTTTGGGTCACCAGCCACATCTTACTAGGCTAGCTCTTCTATGCTCCCCCACAAAGCTTTTACTCATGCTGAGCTGCCCACCACCACCACTGCCATCATTTCCATGCTGAGCTCATTCCCGCCTCTCGGCCTTTGCTCGCGTTGGTTCTTCTAGGCTATCTTTCTCATTCCTCCTTGCGTATCCAGATCCAGACTTCTTGCATGACCTGTCTTAAGATGCAATGATGGTTAACATTATTACCATGCTGAGCTACTGCTCTAAACACCTCAGAGGTACTAACTCGTTTAGTCTTTATAGTAGCCCTCTGAAATATATTCCTCTGCCCTCATTTTATAGATGAGGAAACGAAACAAGGAGAGGCTAAGTGATTCACCCAAGATCGTATGGCTAAAAAAAGACAAGAGCCAGTGAATCTATCCAGGTATCCAAGTACAGAGTCCACACCTACACGCTACACTGTACTCTCTTGCTTGACCTGTAAGCTGTAAGACTTTCTCCCCCTACTCAAGCCTCTTTATTTTTTCTCTGCATACACAGTTTACACCACTCTCAAGCACATAATTACAACATGATTTTCTGGCTGCTTCTGTATGTCTATATCTTATGTCTGGTCAATGTAATGAAGTAGGATATTAGTGTGAATGCAACTCTGTGATATTTGATGCTTGTCTCATTGTCCATTTGTCTATGCTTCTTTTTTATTTTTGTTTTTGTTTTGAGCTAGGGGTCTCACTCTATTGCCCAGGTTGGAGTGCAATGGCAGGATCATGGCTCACTGCAGCCTCAACTTCCTAGGCTCAGACAATCCTTCCACCTCAGCCTCCTGAGTAGCTAGACTACTGGCAAATGCCACTACGACCAGCTAATTTTTGGATTTTTTTTTTTTGTAGAGACAAGGTCTCACTGTGTTGCCTAGGCTGGTCTTAAACTCCAGGGCTCAAGCAGTCCTCCTACATTCTGGGATTACAGATGTTGAACCATCATGTCCAGCTTTGTCTATGCTTCTTACAGTTTATTGTGTAATAAGTTTTTAAAAGATGACTGGTTTTGACAAAATTTGGCTCCATATTAAAAAAGAATATCAAAAACTTTTTTGCTTAATTTTAGTTGCATCTACCGGCTCAAAAAGGAATTTATAACAATAACAATTTTCAGAGCATTTAAAAAATTACTTTCCTCTGAGTATAAAAATGAAAAGTAAAAAAGATATTGACTCTAACACTATCATAGCTGGGGAAAAACAAGAAAAGTAAACAAGGGTAAAGAAAACAAAAATAATTTATAACCCACCTCCCAGAAATTACTGTGATTGATACTTTAATATTGCTTAGGCCCAGCCAGTACAGGGCTCTGACACTCCCACACCTGTTTTCCGCCATTCCAGCTCTACCTCACCCCAAAACCATCCATTGTGGGCAAAGAGTCCAGTTCTAGGCTGCCCAGGAGACATCCCACACCCTCATGTTCTGACTCAAGACCACCTTGGTAGATGAAGTCTTGGGACTTGGCCTGGGCATGTCCGTTGCATGTACTTCTGACAGGACTTTTATTCATATGAATATCTCCCTTCCCACCTAAGAAGAGAAGGGCTCGCTGGTTTGGCTTCACTAGTCAGCAAATGAAGCGAGACCTGGCTCTTGCTAAAATGCCTAGCAGGGCTCAGTATCAACAGCCACTCAGAGCTGGGTTTCTACTCCACGCCTCTGCCTCTATTCCTGTGGAAATCTATATCCCTGTCTCCCCAGACGGGGCTTCAAGGCCTTGACTGTAATATTGCAAAATAAAATACCCAGCTAAGAAACCTTCACATGTACCCCGCGATTCTAAAATAAAAAATAAGCTAAATGTATTCAAAGAGATCTCTTATCCACACCCTTTTCCTTGGTGGATGTGGTGGTCATTAGTGTTGTTTCCCTATGTCTTGGGTCTCTTGTGCACAGGATAGGATTGTACTTCTCTGAAATTAATCTGTAGTTAGGTATGGTCACGTAACCTGCTTTAGTCAACTAAACTTAAGCATAAGTGATGTGTGTTATTTCTAAGTAGAAGATGTAAGAGTCAGCATGTGCTTTCTCGTATTTTCTTTTTCCACCTGGCATGATGACCCGCAACGTTCTAGGTAGTGATTGCTACATTGACCTCCAGCCCTGAGAAACTAAAATTAACAGCCCCTTGCTGACTCTCAGTGTACATGGAGTATGATCGAGAAGTCAACCGGCAACATGTCAGGGAGGTTGTTTAGCATAGGTACTCCAATCTCATTCTCAACCCAGAGCAACCTTCTTTCTCCCCTAGACTGAGACCAGTCAAAGCCAGAGAGAAGAGCCCAGTGGTGCAGCTCATAATGTCATCTTCTTAGGGCACAAACAGGTGCAGCAGGGTGGAGAATGAGTCCAGGAACTAACCGAAATAGCTGTCACAATTGGGAAGTATGAGAGGTTTTGAATAGAAGAGCCCCATGAAATACACTTCGGTGTTACTGAGATCTCTGCAGCCCAGAGAATGGAGAGGGGAGAGGCTGAAGACCTGGACTAGGTCAATGGTAGAAAAGACGAAAAGAAAGATTTTCAACCATGCTCTTCCAGATAGATAAGGTTTTTTAAAAAGTGGTTTCTCACTCCAGGCTATTTGAGGGAGGTTATATATTTTCTAATCAGGAAAAAAAAAAAGAAGATTTTTCTTACCTGTGAACTTTTCTCTCCAGATCTGAACCTGTAGTCTTGGGGGCCAGGATGACCTGATGGGACGTCCTCAAGAGTGATGCTACATCAGTTCTAGATTCTGAACAAGGATTCGCCGGCCTACAGAGCTTGCCATTTGCACTTTTCAAATGCCTTTGAATGACACAGCACTTTAATCTGGAACCTGTAACAAGACTAGGCAGCACCTGGCCATGGTGTGCTTGAAACACGTCAAACTGCCCCTACACTGCCAGGCTCTCACCTCTGCAGTCTATGAACAAGCACTACGGCACTTCAGAACACGACCCCACTGGATCCCAGGCTCTAGAGTGTCTTGAGGCTCCTTCTTGCTGTCGGACTGAAAGCAAAGGGAATTGTTATTTCCTGCGTTTCCAAAGCGATTTCCAGAAGTGGAGATGTGTGACGTTTCCAGTTACAGAAACAAACAGGTTGCCAATGAAGTTATTTTTGTCTGTAGTTCCTCTGGATATTTGAAGAGTCTATTGAGACTACGTGCTCACAGATAGAGTTTGCACAAACTCATGCCATTAATTTACATGTTTTATGACTTAGTTGGATCTTGATAGCATATGAAGTTGTTCTAACCAATAGAAGACATTTTCAAGTATACGTTAAGTGTACAATTATAAAGACATCAAACTTTTTAATTTTCTTAGGTCAAAATCACAAAGCATTTGTTTTCACCTATAATGGCCCCATGTCTAATTGTGTTTGCTTTTTTGTTTTTCTTCCTTTGTGTTTGTTTTTTTTTTAACTACATTTTTCCCTCAAAAATTTCTTGGTTTTTTTAACCTTAGAAATTTGTGAATACAGTCACAAATACTTGGCATGCTAATATGTTGTGCCTGCAGAAATTTCAGGTGAGTAGCTATCATGGTCAAAGCCCCAAACTAAGGCTCCTTTTCTGGTCCTCTATTTGAATTTAAACTTAACCTTTCAGTGACTGCCTTGGTTTTCACATTTGTGATACGGCAATACTGACCACTCGAGGTTTTTGACGACTGCTACTATAGAAAGCCTGTGAGGTCCCACTGCACGTGTGTGGAAGGGGAGAAACTCGGCCATAGCAACAGGCTAATTGTGTTAAATGTGCTCATTATGCTGGAGCCACAAACCTCAAAGCACTAACTGACTCACAGACTATTCAAAGGTGTGCATTAGCTAGTGTGACAGACTTCCATTAGAGGGCCTAAGGCGAGACCTTTAACTGGTCTCAGACTGAGCAGAACTTGGGGCTTATGGGGATGAGAGGGTGCAAAATTGAGTAACAGATAGCTCATGTAACATCTAAGTTTCTCAATCTTCTGTCTCCACAAATCAGCGAGTGCCTTTGAGAATAAAGTAATGGTTTAGTCTTCAAAGATCTTCAGCTGTTCGACTTTTGGCTAAGTGGTTCCCTCAGGGCTCTTGCAAGTCAATAAGTTTAGTATTACACTATGACCCTTGGCTCCCAAAGGTCGTAAACCCTTTGAGACAGACTTGGATCCCTCTTTCAGCAGGATGGGGTCCCCGGGGTGCTTACCAGGCCCTGTCTTGATCCAGGGTTTCTGCTGAAGGGACAGCATCAGTGCTGCCGAGGGCATGGCAGCAGACAAGGCCTTTTCCCCAGGGAAGTAAGCCCATCTACAGCTCCATGTTTCAATTATATTAGGAATAGTTTAATTCTATCAGGAACTTATTTCTCTTAAGTTAATTCTATTAGTGGCATAATGGCTTCTGTCAAAATCCTTCCATCTTTGTTCCTATATTGGGCCTGATTTCTAGAATACCGAAGAGGGAGAGGGCTACCTAGCTTCAGTAGCCTGAAATCCAGGTTTGATGAGGGAAGAAGGCCATAAGGTATTGCGTCTTAGCTTGAGAAATGTTCGACACTACAGCATGCTATCTCACCACCACGTTTGTCAAGAACTTATTACATGCCCGATGTTGTGAAGCATTTCGTGCATGCTATTGGAACGAATCCTCTCAAAGACCTCTGAAAAAGTCGCTGTTAATGTCTCCATCTTACAGATAAGGAAACTGAGGCAGAGGGAGGTTAAGCAATTTGGTTAACCCTGTCTATTCAGTTTGAGAGGAATGGAGCCAGGGCAATGAGCCCATATCCATTCCCCTCATCACGTGCCATGGCTTCCTACCTGACTGGGCTTTAAGGCAGGACGTTGCTGGCTGCTTACACCCTGAGGTCTCGACTGGTCAAGGGTTAATTTCACTTTTACACCTTCTGGGGAGAAAGCTACAGGAGGGTGAGCGGAGTGTGGGTTCTGGCGTCAACGGTTCAAACCCCAGCACCACTATGCATGAGTTGTACGACTTTGAATACGTCAGCGGACCTCTCTCAGCTTCAGCTTCCTTATCTACAAAATGGGTAATGTCAAAAAGGCCCTTGGCACCTTCCTTGGTCAGGCAAACAGTGTGTGTGGCACTTGGTCAATGTCTGATAAACATCAGGCGTCACGGGTAACCCCCTATGTACCAGCCACCTCCCTTGCCAAGTGCAGCCCAGGACATTATCAAGCGAATCTATCTGCAGGAGGTTTCCCCTAGGGAAGCAGCAACTATGCTCTCCAAGAAATTTTTCAGCATTAAGTGTATCCGACAGGCTTTGTGTCCCAGGGCTCTCCTGGACATGCCACGTCCTCCAGCAAAGCTAGACGTCCACTGGTTCTCAAGTTCACCTCATGCTGCCCTCTCCTCCCAGAATTCCTCCTTTCTGGGGCATCAGTTCTCCCTGAAAAAGCCTGTCCATCCTGCAGGCACCTGCTCCACCAGTGAAGATTTCTGGTTTTCTCCAACTGAGTGTGAGCTTGCTTTGCTTTGGACTCAGCAATCTTCCTTGCCCCTGTCTGAAAGCGCTCTGTCTCCAATCCTTATCATGAGGATGTGAGCACAGGCTTTATCTTCCGCATGGACTCCTAGAGGGCAGGGAGAGAGTGGGAGAGACAGCAGGCACTCCCATGGCAGCTTGGACCTGATGGGCACCCCCAGGCACGGCTGCTCTGCGGCTCATTACATACTGAAAACCACGGCTACAATTAATACCCGACTTTTTATGACCTTGACATGATTGACCAAAAGGCATATAATGACAATCCTTAAAATAAGTTAATTAGATGAGTCCCAAGTCTTTAAAAAAGGGGGGGAACCTTTTGCAAATGGACAAAAATGAACATTCAGGAGAGTTTGAGGAACTAAGAAAAACCGAACAAATAAAAATCACCTATGATCTCATCATCCAACCACAATGTTTTCATTCTTGCTGTTTGTTTTTGCTCTTTTTTGGCAACAGCTAACAGCTATAATTTAAAAAAAGGCATCGTCTACCATGGTCTCATACTTCTGTTGTTGACAGGTCTTTCCAGTTATCTTTGTTCATTGTTGTTGAGTCGGGGTCTCACTCTGTTGCCCAGGCTGGAGCGTGTGGCAGTCATGACTCACTGCAGCCTCAGCTCCTGGGCTTAGGCAGTCCTTCCACCTCAGCCTCCTGAGTGGCTGAGACTACATCACCCCTCCCGGCTCATTTTTTTATTTTTCTGTAGAGACGAGGTCTCACTATGTTGCCTAGGCTGGTCTTGAACTCCTGGGCTCACACAATCCTTCTGCCTCAACCTCTCAAAGTACTGGGATGACAGGTGTCAGCCACCAAGCCCGGCCTAATTACCAGTTTTAATAATGGCATACAACATTTTACTGAGCAGCTGTAACAGTGTAATTAGCCATTCCCCTATTGATAGAAGGGTCGGTTGCTTCTGACTTTCTGGCACTTCAGCTGAAAGCTTTTGCGCCGGACAGCTTCCTTTGGCTCCTCCAGGCCCACTCTCCAGCCTTCTCCACCCTGCTCTGTGCCCCCAGGCAGACTTGGATGGCTGTATCAATGGTTTTCTGGCCCTCCGGCTTCTGGTTGGGTTCAGCCAACGGAGACACTGGCAGGAGGTCAGAGGATGGGAGTAGGGTGATGCAGGTGTATCTATTCCCCGGGCTCTCCCTCTCCAGGGTCACTACTGGCTAGATAAGTCTCTCAACCAAAGATCACAGTTCCTTTCTGAAGGACACTTTCCACACAGCTCCATCTGCCTCTAGGTTCCAGTGACTGCTCTCTCCCTTCCCCTTTTTAGGGTTGGCTGCTGCCTTGTGCCCCCCAGCGCGCGCGCACACACACACACACACGCACACACACCCCTGTTCCTGCCAGCCCTGGGGTACTGTACTATTCCTTAGAGTTCCTCACACCCACCCCACACGTCTGCAAAGGGTCCCTTTAACTGAATACTCCTTAAATTATCCAGCCCATAATCTCATCTGTCATGCTATTTCAAATAATGCGTGTCTTTTTACATCTAATTTCATTAGGATGGGCACCCAGAAAGGGAATATTCAAAGAGTATGCATGCTTTTCAGGCTCTTGAGTCAACTTGTTTCTGAAGAGGATCTGTTCGCATCACTACAAGTGCATCTTTCCGGCACTGGGTATTTAAAAAATATAATTTTGCTTATTCGTCAGGTTTAAAAAATGGCACTTTGTAGAAACTGAAGGCTTCATGCCTTGGATTACTTTCAAGTTTGCTTCTAACTGGTAGTTCTTCCTGTGCTCATTGTTACTTTGTAATTTGTCCATGTTTCAATGTGCTCCTTCCCGCCCCCCTTGTTCTCTGGTTGTGTGTTCTATTTCCTTAATATTACAACTTTTTAACATTTTAAGGCCGCAGTGTCTTCACCTATGTATTGATGTCCAAACAATAATACCTCTTTCACAGGATTATTGCAATAATTAAATGAAAATAATCGCCTGCTATATATAAAGCATCCAAGAAACATTAATTATTTTCTCCTTAAGAAATATGTATTGAATTCAATGAATAAACTATGTCTTTTTTGACAAAAATGGTGTCAGTTTTCTTTCAAGTTTATATTGATACTTACTTCCTGAAATAGTACTGCAGATTATCTGAACAGTTCAGTATTTTTCAGATTTGTTTTTCTATTTTGTGACTTTAAGAGATTCTTAACCCTTTTAGCTAAAAGCATCAAAAATTGTATTTAAAAATTATTTGTATTGTTTTTAAAGTAGTTAAGTAAAATATGCTCTGATTCATACCAGTTTTGCAATTGAGAAAGTAGCTGCAATTCTCAAATTATCTGGTGACTCAGGTCTGGTTTCTACTCTACAGATCAAGTCATGCTTAGGTAGGCTACTCATTCATTTAGTTATTTGGGCCAACCACCACCAAAAATTCCTGTGAGTCAAAAAATCCGATTGTTACTCTGGGATCTCATCTTTACTGATATCAAGAAGCCCCTCTCGGGCCAGCATCTCTGACCATCATCCTTGACCTACAGAAAACAGCCACCTGAGAGGGTTCAAGTCTGCTAGGGCTCCTCTCATTTCATGGAGCACTTCTCCATGTTTTAGTGAAGGAACTATTCCTCGGGTCCTTCCAGGGCTAAATGGGGCAAGGGAAGATGAGCAGTTGTAGCACATCTTGAATTACTCCATCATCTCTATCTCCCTAAGTCTATAGACTCCTTCCTGCATTTCATTCCAGAGAAATTCTGACAACTCAGCACCACCGAGCGCAGCTTCCAAAGAGTCCCGGTTTGAGCCAATCAACTAAGCAAATAGAGCCATTCCCAGTTGCTCTAGCTAATATACTTGTTTCACCTGACTTTAGTTATATAACAAACTATCTAAAACCTTGGAGTTTACAATTATTTATGTTTTTATGATATTGTAGGTTAACGATTTGGGCTGAGCTCAGTGGGGGCAACTCACTTCTGTTCTGTGTGGGCTCACGCATTTGCAATCAGTTGACAGTTTGGCTGGGGGCGTGGCTTGTTGCAGATGGCCTCATTCATGTCTCAGATTCCATTGGTGCTGATGGTTGGTTGGACCACATGTCTCCCTTAGGTTAGTCTGGGCTTCTTCCTCATGGAAGTTGTTTCAAAAACAGCAAAAAAAGAGAGAAAGTGCTTTTCATGTCTCTGTTTGCATCACAGTTGCTAATAACGTCCCATTGTCCAAAGCAAGTAAATAAGCACCCCAAGAATTAAGGTGTAAAGGGATTACATTAGGGCAGTATATACAAAGTAGCATGATTTCTTTGGGGCCATCACTGTGACAATCTACAATATTAAGCCAAAAATATATAGAAGAGTATTATAGCAAGGATACCTAAATTTGGCCCCAAACCAATGTTGTAGTCTGTTCTACTTAGTCTAATACCATTAAGTTTTATTCCATATATATTAGCCAGGTTTCTTCTAATATACATTTCACAAATTGTTGTGATTCTTTTGGTGTACAAGCCTTCTCCTCCCAAGTCAGACTGCCCCTGTGCCCTTGAAGATGCTGAGAACTGACTCTGGTTAAAGGCCATGAGAGTTGGGAGCACTGGGGTTGCAAAAAAGCAGGAATCTCCCTTGCCAGACAACTGCTTCCCATGGGTGTGTTACAGAGTTTCAAGCAAGGGAAGGCTAGCAGCATCAGACAGGAAGGGAGAGGCTCTTCCGCTCTCAGGGAAGTCCAGGGATGCTTGTGGGGCTCAAGATCCTCCGTCTCGTCCACGTTCACCCAAATGTCCCCATTCCTAGTCTCAGAGTCTCACTCCTTCCAAATTGTTGACCAGATTTTCACATACGAAACTTGGTCAGTTTTGTGAATGACTGATTTGGGTCTGACTTTTTTCAGCCATGTCCTTCATCTCTAGTTATTCCTATTACCAGAAGAAATAAAAGCTGCGTTTAGGGCAGCCCTCTGGTGCCCTGAATATGATCTGAAGTGAAAGTCCTAAACTTTTTATTTTCTTCCTGCAAGCACCCTAGTGCAATCGGAAGCAGCCAGCCCACCTTACATTTCTTATAATCAGCTTTACTACTAAAATGATCATAAGCAGTAGCATGTGACTTGTTCTCCAAAAGGCTGCTTTCCACTGGCAATCAACTCTAGCAAGAATAGATGACAATTTAATCAATCATGATGCCATTGCACACCACAGAGTACCAGTATTCCATGCTCCACTGGCAAAGAGTTGAGCTGTTAATCCAAACCAGTCTCAGAATTCTGTTTCCTAGAACCACACCTAGTACCGTGTCAGCCAGGGTCCAGTCATAACAATAGAGAGTATTTAATATTAGGAATTTATAATAAAAACATAAAGATAGGAGACTGAAAGAGCAAAAAATGGATACCAAAGAAACTCAAATATTAGGACTGCAGAGATCACCTACTTTTCTGCTACCTGTTGCTAAAGGCATGACTCATTCAGGAACTGGAAACAGGAGGAAATTGCCGCCGCCCATCTTCCAGTCCCCAGGGACTTCCCATTTACTAAACTTAACAGGAAGCTCGTTGGCAAGACAGGTTGGCAAAAGAAGTCTACCAAAATTCCAACCCTAGCATAACAGATCACAGGAAAGGAGGACAAGCTGAGAGCTAAGGATAGGAGATAAATAACCAACCCACTCCCTGATCAAAACTACCTGGTTAGGCTAGGTACAATGGCTCACACCTGTAATCCTAGCACTTTGGCGATCAAGGTGAGAGGGCTACTTGAGGCCAAGAGTGCGAGACCATCCTGGGTAACATAGCAAGACCTTGTCTCTACAAAAGATAGAAAAAAATTAGCAAGGAAGAGTGGCGTGAGCTACTCGGGAGGCTGAGCCAGGAGGATCACTTGAGCCCAGGAGGTTGAGGCTGCCATCGGTTGTGATCATGCCACTGCATTCCGGCATGGGTGACAGAATGAGACCCCAGCCAAAAAAGCAAACAAACAAAAAACAAAAAAAGAAAAGAAGAAAATCTGTCTGGGTAAAGTAGAGATATATTTATTAAGAGAGGAAAAATACAGAGACTATGGGTTTCCATTTGATTGTAGCACAAGGAACTTTCTTAAACTTTTTTTTCATCTGACCATGTAACAAGGGCCCAATGTGCATTGATCAATTAACTGAACAAGAAAAATAATAATTGGGCATCTCCTTTGGCCAAGAGCACAGGACAAAGTTGACTTACTTTCAACGCATTTGTAGAAGTTGAGTCAGAATTCATTTGGCTGCAAGAGAAAATAAAACCTAGTGTAAAGTGGCTTCAGTTAAAAAAGAGAATGACTGACATATGTAACTGAACAGCCAAAGGTGCAGCTGGGTATAGGGGTCTAACAAATGTCTTCAGAATTCCAAGCCTTTCTATCATCTCTTCACTTTGCTTTCTTTTTGTTGACTCCGTTCTCAGGCAAGGTGTCTCACAGTCACAAGATGAATACCAGTAGTTACTCAACTGTCCAGGTTTAAATCTTTTACCAGAAATAAAAAACGAAGCCAGAGTATTTTCCTCAGTGTTCCCAGCAAAACCCTGAGATTTACACTGAATGAGTTACGCCACCTGCCATCTTCTGAACCAGCCACGGGAAGAAAGAGTCTTGAGGGAGGTCGTGGGTCCGGAGCTCCGTCTAAATCACGTGAACTGACACCCGAGAGCATGATGGGTCTCCAGACGGGAATGAGTGTCGGAGGTGCAGAGATCAAGGTCTGTTGCTGAAGCCAACTATTCCATCAGTCGCCTGTGGAGGGGCTCTTACCATCCACAGCGCTCTGTGTTGCCGGCTGGGGACTCAGGATAGCTGAGTTGTGTTCTTTAACTTCAAGGAGTTCATGGCCAGGCTGAGAAGTGAAAGATAAATGTGACCCTGTGTCTGCTGGGTGTGAGGACGGATGCATAAAGCTCAGCATGGTATCCTTTGTGTTGAGATGTTGAAAGTGTCCACATGCATCTGTAGACTTTCAGAATGTAGATCAGAAGATGTTAGGATCCCATTGTAAGAAAAATATCACTACCACATGCGACTACTGGGAGAAAATATTTGCAAATTTGAGACAAAACACATTTCCAGAACTCAAGTATCCTCTTTCCTGACAATGAACTTCCTGCCTGTAAGGGTTTGGACTATACATTCCTCCTTGTGCTGGGTCTGAAACATGAGATTGTCATATTAGTATTGATGATGAGGTTTCAGTTTATTAAACTTTCAAACCATGTGCTAGACATTGTTCTAATAGCTTTACATGTATCATTTCACTGAAACTTCACAATTCAGTGAAGTAGGGACTATCATTTTCTGTACTTTACACCTGAGCCAATGAGGCCCAGTAAAGTTAGGTAAATGGTCACATCACACGGCTAGTAAGGGGCAGAGCTAGAGCTTAAGGTTCCGCAAGCCAGACATGGCCACATGAGGCCGAACATCCTAACCTGCTACACAGTCAAGCCCTCGTTAAACAGTGCTTTGTGATCACATACGTGTTTGGCTTCCTCCAACAGCCTTCAGGGTGCCTAGCAGCAGGAACTGGTTTCTTATTCATTTTTGTAGTCCTGAGCCCAATACAAAAATTGGCACATAGGAGACGCTTAACAAACACTGTAAAACTGAATTGAAGGCTGTGTGCTTGGAGGCCGGAGAAAAGAGGCCGTGGTGGAAAACTGTGTCGGTGAATCTCAAGCATGTTCAACAGAGAGGGGCCCCTGTCCATCCAGCCCACATGCTCCCACCACCCGTCAGGTCTGTTCCTCCAGTAGATGAATGCACGGAGGTCACGTTGCTTGATAACATCAGCCATTAAGACCATTCCAGCCGCCACCACCACCATCCCTCACCCCACACCGACTCTCTGATGAGCGAGAAGCCTGATTATAATCTGACTTCTCATATAGGCTTTTGTACAGGAATAGAACGTCTTAAAGCAACTTCTGTCACTGGCATTTCTTATTATAGAAAAGTCTCAGGAGTTAGCATGATCCGATTTTTAAATCTAATTCTGAGTTAACTGACAATCAATTTTCTGGACCCTTGGGATGAAATCTTGTGACGCCAACAAAAATCTGTAGCCCATAAGGATGCTTATGGTGAAGCTCAGTTGCTTCAACGTGTACATAACTACATAGCTATGTCTATGACTATGTGCTTGGATATGTAGCAAGAACCCCATCAAGATTCAGGCCTCTTTACCCAGAAATAGCATCCCAAAGATTTTCTAAAGGAAGTCAGCAGACTGAAGAAAAAGAAGTGTTATTTGAAAAAATACATCAATTGCAGTATTTTTTTTTTTTTTTTTTTTTTTTTTTGGTGAGTTGGAGTGTCAATAGTTTGCCCAGACTGGAGTGCAGGGGCCGCTCCCGGCCCCC
>CAUYQG010013893.1:0-19926 GCA_963574415.1 Tarsius wallacei | reverse complement strand
CAAATAGAGTTGATTTTTGTGTAATAAATAAATAAATTTTTAAAAAAGAATAAATCTTCTATGAATATCCATATTAAAACAAAAATTAAAAAAAATAAAACCTGATTGTGTTGTGCTTATAAATCTATCCATACTTCTCTTCCTAACTCTTATATATCAATTTTATCCGAATTAAAATTTACCAAATGCTAACTAACAGTGTTGCTGGTGAGACTTAAAGTAATACTTTATTCTTTGCATTTTTCAATAAATTTATTTATTTATTTATTTTTTTTTTTATTTTTATTTTTTTTTTTTTTTTTGAGTTGGAGTCTCAGTCTGTCACCCAGACTGGAGTGCAGTGGCGGCTCCCGGCCACTACAGCCTCGACCTGCTGGGCCCCAGCGATCCTTTCATCTCAGCCTTCCAAGTGGCCGAAGCTACAGGCGCGCTCCACCGTGCCGGCTACTTTTTGATTTATTGTAGAGAGGAGGGCTCCCCAAGTTGCCCAGGCTGGTCTCGAACCGCTGGGCTCAGGCAATCCACTCACCTCAGCCTCCCAAAGGCGCGGGATTACAGGCTGAGCCATCGAGCCCGGCTAAATTTATTCCTATTTTTAAAATAAGCAAGTATCCATTTTACACAAATTCTATCACTATAATTTTAAAATATCACTCATGATTCAATATCAAAAATGTTTTTCTCTAATAAAAGGTTAAATGTCTTTATTCTAAGTTCATGTAATCAGAAAGGTCAAGCAAGATTAGTAACTGCATTTGTATTTACAAGATGTTAAACAATTACTCACAAGTAGGCTAAATTTAGAACTTTTGTGCCATGTCAAGAATAATCCCTTTCTTCAATGTGTCTTTTTTTTTTTTTTGAGTTGGAGTCTCACTCTGTCGCCCAGACTGGAGTGCAGCGGCCGCTCCCAGCCACCGCAGCCTCGACCCGCTGGGCTCCGCGATCCTTCCGCCTCAGCCTTCCGAGTAGCTGGAACTGCAGGCGCGCGCTACCACGCCCGGGTAATTTTTTTTTTTTTTTATTTATCGTAGAGATGAGGTTTCTCCTGCCCAGGCGGGTCTCGAACCCGCGGGCTCAGGCAATCCACTCACCTCAGCCTCCCAAAGGCGCGGGATTACAGGCTGAGCCACCGAGCCCGGCTGACTGTGTCATTTAAATTGTTTTCTATCAGTTGATTGTGCAATGAACAGTTTAATCACTTCTTGCTCTTTATTAAAAGCTGGAAGATTTAGAAATGAGCTTTTAAGAAGTCTAAATTTAGAGACATTGTTGTATGTGTAGCATTAGAAAATTTCTTCATTAAATTATCACACCCTTATGAATAAGAAAAAATAAATACATAAAACAGAGTTTAGGGTAAAAGGCTGAATATGGCTAAACAAAAACCAAGCTAGTATTGGTATTTTTAGAACAAATATGTATTTGTAACATAATTTTAACATTTCCTAGTGTCAATTTATGTGTTAGCAAGTAATATTTTACCATGTTTTTCATGTTTGAAATAGTAAACATAAGGTGCAAACTATTTAAATTACCCTTTAGCTATTTATTTGGTTCAAGAGTATGTATGAACATTGCTTAATTTTTATTTTATAATATAATGTTTTGAATTCTAGATAAGCAAAGTAATGAAACTTCAAACTACAACAATCTACGATATCTTCAGTTGATTTTATGTATGATTTTAATTGGAAAAAATAGATTTGTGTTGCCATTTATGTCACTATTTATGTTGTGTTGCAAACTTAAACTTTGGAACACAGAAACTTGCTGAAAAAGGACATATGTAGATAAAATAAAGAAACAAAAATCCATTTTCAGAATTTTGATTTAAATTCATATTTTTTGAATTTTTGTTTCTTTTTAGTATATGCCAATGGTCTTCAAAGATATAAAGTTGAACACTTAGCTAATTTATGTTTGGCCTTTTCTCTTCCATACTTTTTGTTCATTATTAAATAAAAGCTTCCCTTTAAAAAAAAATCAGGCAGGAAAGTAATTCCCTCATACATAGTTGCTGAAAAAAATGTACATCATTGAGTATAATTTTGAGGCCACAACATATGAAATTCTTTTGCAACTTCAAATGTAAACTACAAAATGTAAAACTGCAAAATGTAAGCTACAAAATTAATTTTCTATATGTGCAATAAATTTTCTCTAAGGACATAAAATCACATTGTTATTAATATGTATTTATTTATTTTTTAGAGATGAGGTCTCACTCTGTTGCCTAGTCTGATCTCAAACACCTAGGCTCAAGCAATCCTCCTGCCTCTGCCTTACAATGTACTGGGTTTATAGGTATGAGCCACCATGCCCTCCCACTTTGAGTCTTGAAATGTATTACATGGGTTATTTCAGGATTCTATATTTTTTTGTTGCTCTCATGTATAGAATCTTTTTTGCATTGATTTATCACTAATCATTAATCTAATCTTCTTCTACATTAATATATAGTGTACATTGCTATATGTAATTACATGTTTTCAGGGAAATTTAAAAAATCATTTATGATTGTACCATAAATTAATTTGTTAAAATTGAAAATTTGGGTATTTCTCTTTCCCCCACCTATTAATAACATCCTCAATAATATTTGGTATTTTTGTGCATATATATATATATATATATATACACACACACACACTATATAGTAATACATACTGTATAATTAAATGTGTTAGATATGCTAATATGACATCAAGTTTTGGTGAGGATATATATACACATACACAATAAAATATACGATAAAATTATATATTACATACTATATATAATCTATATATTATATATCTCTCATATATGATAGATATGTTATATCGTGTGTGTGTGTGTGTGTGTGTTTGTGTGTGTGTGTGTAATGGTCATCCTAACAGGCATGAGTTGGTATCTTATTGCTGTTTTGAACTGTATTTCCTTGATGATTAGTGATGTCGAGCAAGCACCCTTTCATTTACCTGTATGCCATCTGAATGTATTTGGAATAAGTCTATTCAAGTCTTTGATAACTTAATTGGCTGTTTGTTTATTTGCTATTGAGTTGTTGGAGATTCTGACCATCATATTGGCAATTATTTCTTGACTCTAACAACAAAAACACCAGCAATAAACCCAAACAAAGAAAAATGGAACTATTTCTTTATACAAAAGTTCTTCTGCAAAGCAAAGGAAACAGCAGAGTAAAAAGGCAACTTACAAAAGGAGAGAAAATATTTACAAATAATTTCCTCTTCTTTTTTCTAATGTATTTTGCATTACACAAGTTTTGCTACATAATATTTTCACATCACTTTGTATTAAGTTCATCTTTAACTCACCATTTATTTAGGGGTATATTATTTAGTTTCCAACAATATGTATGTTTATTTATTTTTATGTCATATTAATTTATTATATTCATTGGATCATTTATTTTCCTTTGGACCCAGCATTCCTTTTCACAATCAAAAGTTGCTCCTAATGTCTAAGAAAGTGGCAACTATCCTGATAGAATGTGTATTTTCCCTGACATTCTCTAAATTTTTATATTGTCTTTTTATTTATATGGAAGGCCAGCTCATTTTGCCTTCCCAAACTTTAAAATTCTCTTTCATTTCTTTCTCTTACTGTACTGATTTCTGAGCTCCTTCCCTCTATACCCTTCTTCATTTCAGTATATTATTTCATATTTGCTATAAGTTCAAAATACAAATAGACATTATTCACCTATAAACATGATGTCTCAGATAGTGTGTAACTCTGTATTATATTTGGAGCACCTATACATATAATTACTATTTTTCTTTGCATTGTGTTGCAATTAATAAACGTGTACATGAATCAAAAACATCATTTTGTAATACCGACTTTCATGTTCTACTACCATTAAGTGGTTACACTTAGAATTTTTAGTTTATATTTGCTGAAAGATCATGTGTAGGCTTATTTGGGTATGCAATAATTCTTAACACTTAGAAAATTTAGTCAAAAATTTGAAAAAAAATTTTTAGACTTATATAGTCATAGATTATTTTAACTTACATGACACTTATGCATATAAATATATTTTTTTGAGTTAGAGTATCATGCTGTCACCCAGGCTAGAGGGCAGTGACATGCTCCCAGCTACCACAGCATTGACTTACTGGGCTCAGGTATCCTTCTACCTCAGCCTTCCAAGTAGCTAGAATTACAGGCATGTACCACCATGCCTAGCTAATTTTTTCCTTCACTGTAGAGATATTGTCTTGTCAAGTTGCCCAGGCTGGTCTTGAACCCATGGGCTCAGGCAATCCTCTCACCTCGGCCTACCAAAGTGCTGGGACTATAGACATGAGCCACCACATCCAGCCTATGCATATGTTAGGAAGTCAATAAAGGTAAATAAATGGCTAAATATTTTCAAAATGACTTCACAGTCAGTTTGCCTTCTAAAACCCTTTTTAACTCAGAGTTGTCATTGTCTTGTTTGTTCCACATAATTTTCTCTTCTGAAAGAGAGACATTGCATTGCAACCTTTCTTAAAAGAGCACTCCACTCTTGTTTCTAGTGTTTTTTTCCAAGTCAAAAATAGAATTTTAACAGAAGGTGTTCAAAGATGGGTTTTGAGTAATAAGTACGTGTCTATTTTCTCCTCAAATCGTTCTTAAAGATAGCTGATTAGAATATTGAGGGTTCTCTATTCACCAGTCATGACACCAAGATTAAATCATTATTACTGTTAGGCCAGCAGTGATTTTGTGATGCTGTTACTAGATGCAAGATAATAGCCATGATAATATTATCTTGAGAAAAATGTTTATTTGAGAACTTTTAGAATATAATGCAAGCATATATGCAACCTTATATTAAAGTGTGCTTATTTTCCATAATAAATGATAGTTGGCAATACTATCTTACCATTTCAATAAACAGTATGATCAAATTAGCAAGAATAGTATAGAGTTTTTATCACAATATTATAAGCCTAAAATTGCTCACTCTTTCTTTTTATCTTAGATAAACGGTAAAATATTAATCTGATTTGGAATTAATTTTCCTGAATATAAAATTAATATAATTAAAATAACTATCCATAAAGTTTTCTAGTTGAGAATCTGTCTGGCAATTTTTGACATATTTTTCTACTGTGTCTTTTTCGCTCAAAATATTTATTTAGTTATCAATATCAAAAAATTGTTATACCTAGCAAAGTTTGGAAATCACCTTTCTTAAACTATATATTTTTCTTTTTTAATCTCAAGAATTTTGTATGCATGAACTATAATCTAGTGCTTTTGCATATATTCTACTTTTAACTGACTTTACATTTTTTCTGAAAAAGTCATTTTGACACAAGTTATCATATGAAATCACATATTTAATAATTTATAGTTAATTAAATATTTATATTTTATTACTTTCTTATATAATTTTAATGACAATATCAACACTAAAAATGAGACTGTAGACATATGTAATATAAATAACATAAATATCTCTATCCTCAATCCTGCTTTCTAAATCTGAACTATGATAAGAATATAGTGGAAAACTTTCAGATGATTTGCCATATTTTTCTAGCAAAGTGTAAATTTTAAAATAATATACATATTATTGTACCCCTTTGGGGAAAATGATACATGTAATCTGTATGCATATATAATATATTTCATTAAAAAATAAGTCATACTGAACAAAGTGCTATGAAATTTGATTTCTGCCACACAAATTATATTAAAATCTATATGTTCACTACTCATAAATTATCTAATTGTTCTTATTGTTGAATAGTATTCTGTTATTTGATGTGCCAACGTATGTTCAGATATCTTAGATAGATATTGAAACTTATTCTCCAGCTTTTGTCACATTATCATTTAGCCATTATAAATATGCTACAATAAATATATTGTACACATATTTTTATATACTTGTATGAAAGGGTCTTTAAAAAAATTAATATAAAAAGACTGGATCTGCTGGGCATGCTGGCTTATGCCTGTAATCCCAGCACTTTTAGGAGGCTGGGGAAAGAGAATTGCCTGAGCTCCGGGGTTCAAGATCAGCATGGGCAAATTGGTGAGACCTCATCTCTACAATAAATAAAGAAAAAAAATTAGCCGGGTGTGGTGGCACCTACCTGTAGTTACAGATACTTGGAAGGCTGAGGCAGAAGGATCCTCTGACCCCAGAAGACTAGGAAAATTAAAAAAAAAAAGACTGCATTCTATTTCATGTATATCCTTATTTTACATAGTTACTGTATAGTTGGCAAACAGAAAACTTGTGGAAAATGACACTTGCAGCAAATAAGACTGAGTGTGGAGTGCAATGTCTCAGAGTGTCTCTGAGTCATAGAATGAGGAGACTTTTAAATTTGCATCAAGATGATCAGAGAATATACACCATTAGAGTGCAATTTGTTTTCTCCAATTACTACTGTATTTGCATATTTTTATGTTTATAGACTATTAATTACTTTTTGTGAAAACAGCTTGTTCATTCCCTTTGTTCAGTTTTATAGTCTTATTCCACCTTTGGAAAACTAAGAAAATATCTATAACATTCATATATAAATAAAATCATGCATGATATACAATTCATTTGTTTTGGTAACAAATATACCTCAAAACTCAACACTTTATTCTAATATTTTATATTACATATGATTGCAAAGTCTGTAAGAAGATTAACATGCAGGTATTCTTTCTTTATAGAGTATATATCCACTTACATGTGAATAGAATGTATATGTTTAAATACTTTGAAGGACTATTTGAAAGATTTATCTCTGAGACTCTCTGCGAAAGCGAGTGACCATAGGGACTCTTGCTCCGCCGGTGCCTCCTGCTCCCACCACTGACAGCCAATTCTTTGGCCAGCCTGAGGGCTGGCAGAAAATGGCCCCACGCACTGCTCTTTTCACCGCTACAGCCACCGCCACCAACACCACCACCGCCCCTGGCCACACTGGCCTGCGGGTTGGAGGCCCTCGGTTCCATGTACCACACTGCTGGCTCAGCCACTGTCACTGCAGAACCCTCCCACAGTTGCTGCCCCACCCAAATCAGCTCTATATTCCCGGCCATGGAGTTCTTCCCACACACCACACTGTCAAAGAGGCAGCTGCCACCGCTCCTTCCTGCAACTGCTCCCTCCCCCCACCCAAGGGGGCCCTCAACTCCTGGTCCCGTTAGCTCTGGGCCCCCACACCTGCTGTGCCGGGAGCCACAATCCTTAAAAGGAGCAAGATGGAAGGGACCTGAAAACAGGAAAAACACTGGCTGGGAGAAGAGCCCCAGTAAAATGCGGCCACGATGGAGGCAGAGCCCCATGGATCCTGTTGACGGACTTTCCTTGACTTTGAAGGATTGTGTGCATGGGCTTGAGAATGTTCCCTCTTTAATTGTCACAGACTAATAATTAAGATAGTAGATGCACAGATGGATGGTGGCATTTGACAGCAAAATTATACATAAACATAATGAAGGTGGGATTGCAGCAAAAATGTCCCCCTTGGGGTGTGTGAGAATGTTTTTCCACCTTCTTTCCTATAACATCAAGAGGTCGAGAAAAACAAGTCGACCACCTCCTCATTTCCTTTTAGTAATGATTAACAGACCCCATGATACATATTAAGATTGAGAGCTAAGAGTTGGTGGAAAACAACCGTTTGAGATAAAATATAGGCTAAGATATTTTAGGGTTAAATAAGTAGGTGTTAGATATGTTAAGATAGAAGTTAGAATATTAATAATAAAATAGTAAGATAAGAGATATATAGTAGTATTAGTGATAGTTAAGAAAATACAGGGATATAAGGATAGAAATAAGATTAACAGAAGTAAATATATGGTAGTAGATTAAGTAAGATTTAGAGTTAAGGTTTAGTTTTATAGGGTAGGATATTATAAGTTTATAGTAGTAAATAGTTATAAGAAAATCAGGAAGAAAAACATGATGTTCACAAATGTTTAACTTAAGAAAACACCATCTGTGGTTGAGATGTGTAGTAACTGCTGTCTAGTTCCTGTCTATTGATTTAAAACATGAATGGCACGGAGTCGGCAGGAACGAAACCGGATAGTAATTGTTAAAGGTCAACTTTCTTGTGAATGAGAGAAGAACATATGCAGGCGTTTAGTTAGTAACATAGGAAACATTTTTGTGGGGGCAGGGCTGGGTGGAAAAACTATATAAGCATGTGAAAGTTGAATAAAAATTGGCAGAGTCTTGAGCTCTACCCAAGAAGGTGACTCCTGTCGTTCTTCTTCGCCGTTCCCGATTCTCCCGCCTCAGACCCTGACTCTCTCCTGGAGCTGGTCTCCGGCAGAGTTAACCTAGCCCCCTTATGTTATTTTACTAATGAAACTATCACTAAAAAAGAAGTTACCTATATAATATAGCATTCAAATTTATGTCTTGGGCTAGACTATAACTAAAATGATAACCAAAAATTATATAGCAATTAAACTTTTAAAAGACACCAAAACTTAGAAAGATTTCAGTTATTTTCTTACTTTTTTCATCATCTTGAAGCACTGTGATTACAATCACCTAAGGTAAATTCTAGGTGCTATATTTTTCTATTCTGATCCCAGATGTCAGAAATTAGAAAGCTTCAGTATGAAACAAGAATCCAAAACTTTTAAAGCGATCACCAATTATTTTTCTTAAGCACTTATATATAAATAAAGTGGAAGTATATAGTATTTTATTCTAAAACTTCCAGATTTCAAATGTTTTTCACATAACTCAAGGAGAGCAGTATGGAGGACAGCTTGAGAGATGGTTTATGGAGAATCTATTTTGTACTAATTTTTTAAATATATTAATCCCAAAATTTAATAAATGGTTTTGGTAATTAATTAATCAAAAAACATGTTATGCAAGCATCTCATAAAATGAATTATACAAATAATGGTCCCACTTAATTATATTTAGCAATATTTATGAGGATTTCGAACTTGTCCAGAAGAAAATAGAATTCAAAGAATTAATCTTCTTGCAGAATGGAAGCACTATTGACCAATAGAAGGGGTTTCCTTCCTCCAGACAACTTCTTTTAGACAATTGTAATGGAATGTATGGTAGTACCCAAAAAGATACACCAGGAGACTAAGAATAGAAGGAAATGGACTCAACATGATAAAGAACATCTACAAAAAACTACAGCTAATGCCATACTTAATGGTGAGAAAGTCAGAGCTTTCTTACTAAGATCAAGGCTAAGGCAAGAATGTCCCCTCTCACCACTGCTTTTCAACATCATACTGGAAATCCTAGCTAATACAATAAGACACAGAAAGAAAAATAATAGGTACACTGATTGAGAATGAAGAAATAAAACGTTGTTTGCAGATGACATGATCATCTATGTAGAAAATCTGAAAAAATCAATTAAAAAATTCTGGAACTAATAAGGAATTATAGCAAGGTCACAAGATACAAAGCTAATACACAAAAGTCAATTGCTTTCCTGGATACCAGCAACAAAAAGTGGAGTCTGAAATTTAAAACACTATGCTATTTGCATTAGCACCTAAAACATGAAATACTTAGGTATAAATCTAACAAAATATATACAAAATTTATATGATAAAAATTATAAAATTGATGAAAGAAACCAAAGCAGAATTTAATAACTTGAGAGATATTTCAAGTTAATAGATAGGAGGACTCAGTACTGTCAAGATGACAGTTTTTCCCAACTTGATCTATAGATTCAGTGCAATTCTAATCAAAATTCTAGCACGTTATTTTGTTGACAGCAAAAAGCTTATCCTGAAATTTATATGGAAAGGCAAAAGACCCAGAATAGCCAACACAATATTGAAGAAGAAGATCAAAGCTCAAGGCCTGACACTACCCAATTTCAAGACTTACTATAAAGCTATGGAAATCAAGACAGTGTGATATTGGTTAAGAGACAGACAAATAGAGTAATGAAACAGAACCCAGAACCCAGAAATAGACCTATATAAGTACAGTCAGCTAATACCTAACAAATGAGCAAGGGCAATACAACAGAGAAAAGATGGTATTTTTAACAAATGGTCCTGAAACAACTGGACATCCAAATGCAAAAAGACGAAATCTAAACACAGACCTCACACTCCTCACAAAAATTAACTTGAAATAGATTACAGACCTAAATGTGAAATGCAAAATTATAAAACTCAAAGATAGCATAGGAGAAAATCTGGATGACTTGGATATGGCAATGACTTTTCAGATACACACTAAAGGCATGATCTATAAAGAAAGAATTGATAAGTTAGACTTTATGAAAATTAAAACTTTTGCTCTGCAAAAGACACTGTCAAGAGAATGACAAAACAAGCCAAGGAATTGAAGAAAATATTTGCAAAATGTATATCTTACACTTTACAAAAAAACATTTAAAACTAAATATAAGACAGCAAACAATTCAAATAAATAATTTAAAAATGGGTCAAATATCTTAACAAATATCTCCCCAAAAAGGATATATAAGTGGAAATTAAACATATTTTTTAAAAGGTTCCACATCATATGTCATCAGGGAAATGTAAATTAATACCCCTACATGCCAAACTTCAGAACATTGACAGCACCAACTTCCCACAAGGATATGAGGCATCAGGAATTCTCATTTACTGCTGGTGGAAATGCAAAACGGTACAGCCACTTTGGAAGACAGTGTAGACATTCCTGAAAAAAACTAAACATCTTTTACTACAGGGTCTAGCAATTACTCTCCTTAGTATATACTCAAAAAATTGAAAATGTATGTCCACATAAAAACCTGCACACAGATGTTTATAGCAGCTTCATTCATAATTATCAAAACTTGACAGCGACCAAGATATCCTTCAGTAGGTACAGAAATAAATAAACTGTGGTATATCCGGAAGATAATATTCCTCAGCACTAAATGAATAAGGGCTCTGAAGTCATGATGAGACATGGAGTAAACTTAAATGCATATTACTAAGTGAAAGAAACCACTCAGAAAGGCTATATACTGTATGTTTTCAACCATAAGAAATTCATATAAAGGCAAAACCACAGAGACAGTAAAAGATCAGTAGCTTCCAGGGTTAAGTGAAAGGGAGGAATGAGTAAGTTGAGCACAGAGGATTTTTAGGACAGTGAACATATTCTGTCTGATACCTTAATGGTGGGTACATGTCATTAGACATTTGTCAAAACCCACAGAAAATAGCAAGAGTGAGTAAACCTAGTGTAAACTATGAACACTAGGTAATAATCATGAGGTTTGTCAATTGTAGCAAACATGTCACTCTGATGGGGGATGTAAATAATGTACACTATGGTTTAAATGTGTCCTCCAAGGTTCATGTGTTGGAAACTTGATCCCCAATGCAACAGTATTGGGAGGAAAGTGATTAGGCCATGAAAGCAGAGTGAATGGATTAATGCTGTTGCCAATCATAGGAGTGGCTTAGTTATTATGGGAGTGGCTTCAGAATAACAAGGGAAGTTTGACTCTCTCTCTCTCTCTCTCTCTCTCTCTGTCTCTGTCTCCCTCCCTCTCTTTGCCCTTCTGTCATGGGATGGCATAATAAGAAAGCCCTGACCTGCTGGACATGGTGGCTCAAATCTGTAATCCCAGCATTTTGGAAGGTGGAGGTGAGAGGATTGCCAGAGCTCAGGGGTTTGAGACCAACCTGAGCAACATGGTGAGACCTCTTCTCTACAATAAGTAAATAAAAAAAAAATTAGCCAGGCATCATGTTACATGCCTGTGGTTCCAACTACTTGGAAGGCTGAAGTGGAAGGATCACCTGAGCACAGCAGGTCGAGGCTGCCATGACTGTGAGCATGCCACTGCACTCCAGCCTGGGCAACAGAGTGAGACTCTGACAAAGAAAGAAAGAAAGAAAGAAAGAAAGAAAGAGAGAGAGAGAGAGAGAGAGAGAGAGAGAGAGAGAAAGAGAGAGAGAGAGAGAGAAAGAAAGAAAGAAAGAAAGAAAGAAAGAAAGAAAGAAAGAAGGAAAGAAGGAAGGAAAGAAGGAAGGAAGGAAGGAAGGAAAGAAAGAAAGAAAGAAAGAAAGAAAGAAAGAAAGAAAGAAAGAAAGAAAGAAAGAAAGTCCAGATCTAATGCCACCCTTCAGTCTTGGACATTCCAGTCTCCAGAACTGTGAAAAATAAATTTCTGCTCACTATAAATTACTCAATGTGTGGTGTTCTTGTACAGTAGCACAAAATGAACTAAGACAATGGTCAGGCTATGAATGTGTAAGGGCAGAGAATAAATAGGAAATACCTGTAGTTTCTTCTCAATTTTGCTATGAATCTAAAACTGTTCTAAAAATAAAGGCAAATGAGTAACTTTTTAAAAAAGATATAAAGGATATGTCTACATCCTAACCCATGGAAATTGTGAATGTAAATTTATTTGGAAAAGAAATGTTTTTGCATATATAATAAGATCAAGGGTCTTAAGATGAGATCATCCTGGATTATCCAGGTAGGCTCTAAATCCAATGACAAGTATCCTGGTAAGAATCAGAAGAGAAGACATAGACACAGAAGAGAAGACCAGGCAAAGATCGAGGTAGAGACTGAAGTTTTGCAGTCACAAACTAAGGAACACCTGGAGGTATCAGAAGACTGATACACTCAAGAGAGTGAGGAGAAAGCACACAGAATGGGAAAAAATATTTGCCAACTGCATATCTGACATAGTCCTAACATCGAGGATCTATAAGGAACTCAAATGAGGAAAAAACAAGCAGCCCCATTAAAAGGTGGGCAAAAAGCCAGGCTCGGTGGCTCAGCCTGTAATCCCGCACCTTTGGGAGGCTGAGGTGAGTGGATTGCCTGAGCCCGCGGGTTCGAGACCCGCCTGGGCAAGCAAGACCTCATCTCTACAATAAATCAAAAAATTAGCCGGACGTGGTAGCCTGCGCCTGTAGTTCCAGCTACTTGGAAGGCTGAGGCGGAAGGATCGCTGGAACCCAGCAGGTCGAGGCTGCGGTGGCCGGGAGTGGCCACTGCACTCCAGTCTGGGCGACAGAGTGAGACTCCAACTCAAAAAAAAAAAAAAAAAAAGGTGGGCAAAAGACATGAATAGACACTTATTAAAATAAGACATACAAGCAGCCAACATACACATAAAAAAAATGCTTAGCCTCACTAATTATCAGAGAAATACAAATCAAAATCTTACTGAGATACCACCTAACTCCAGTAAGAATGATCATTATGAATAAAACAAAAAACAACAGATGCTGGCAAGGATGCAAAGAAAAGGGAATGCTTCTACACTGCTGGTGGGAATGCAAACTAATTCAATCTCTATGGAAAACAGTGCAGTGATTCCTAAAAGAACTAGAAATTGACCTTCCATACAACCCAACAATCCCTCTTCTGGAAATATACCCAGAGGAACTCAAATCACACTACAAAAAAGATACCTACACATGCACGCTTATTGCAGCACTATTCAAAATAGCAAAAACATGGAACCAACCGTGCTGCCCATTGAAACTGTACTGGATTTTTTAAAATGTGGTATATATGCACAATGGAATATTATGCAGCCATAAAGAAGAACACAAGTATGGACGTCCCAGCAACTTGGATGGATCTACAGTCTATCATACTCAGTGATTTATCACAGAAACAAAGAACTAAGTACCACATGTTCTCACTCATAAGTGGATGCTGAATGTTTACCATAATATGATAAGAAAGGGACTGGCAGTAGCAGGCTGCTTCCAGGGGTGGGGGTGGGGGGACACAACATCAATAAGGGTAACTGATCTCAAACCCGGCGAAGTGGGAACCAAAGGGAGGCCCATACTTTACCTGTACGATGACCACTTATATACCTAATCCTGAATTGTAACCCATGTCTTTAAAATAAAATAACAAATTTTCAAAAAAGAAGTTGGAAAGCCAAGGAAGGATTTTCTCCTAGAGTCTTTGGTGGGAGCACAGTCCTGCAAACACCTTGATTTTAGACTTCTTGCCTCTAGAACTGTGAGATAACAAATCTGTTCTGTTAAGCCACCAAGTTTGTGATAATTTTTTTTTTTTTGCAACAGCCACATGAAGCTTATATGCCATCACAGTAGAATAATGTGAATTAGGCAAGTTTTGCAGGCTCAAGCCTCCCTTTACTTGGATCTCAGTACAATCCCTTCCACCATCCCCAAGGCCAGCAATACATGGTCAAGTCTTTCTCACATGGCATCATTCTGTTTCCACCATCACATTTCTTTCTCTGTCTTTTTTGCCTTCCTTTTTCACTTGTACATCTCTTTGCAATTACGTTACTTCTTCGCAGTAAGTCCACTCACATAATCCAGTATAATCTCCCCACCTTGAGATTCTTAATTACATCTGCAAAGTCTCTTTTACCAGACAAGGTAACATGTTGTCAGGTTTTGAGGATATAAATGGGAACATCTGCCTACCACACATAGCTAAACAAGTGTCCATGAACAAATCTACCACAAAACTAAATGATGAGAATTGCTACAAACCACAAAATACAAAATGAAAAAAGAAAGAGGGGTAAAATCAATAATAGCTACAAGACCTGGCTGTCATCAGCATTTATACAGAGAAATCAGAGGAAAATAGCAGAATGTCTGATGTATATGAGAATATAAGATCTTCAAAATCCCCAGTGGATACTCACTAAAAAAGACAGTGGACCCATTGGAGAGCAGAAGCTGAACAGGGAGAGTATCTTTTTTTGCAAGGTGAGTACAAAGAGTACATAATAAAGCGTGAAGAAGCTAGATCAGTCAAGGATGTATGAACTCTTAAGGCGAACAAACTAAAATACCCATCCAGGATTCAGCTCACCAGTGAGAAGAATTCCCTAAGAGTCTATTCAAAGGGAGCAGGACAAGAAAGCAGAACAAACGAGGTGGTAGGAGAGTAAAGAGTGTGAAGCCATTTACTAATCACTTTGAGAAAACAACAGCAAAGGAAGCACTTGAGTCATGATATTTGAAAAGCTATGTTGGCTAATCCCACCATCCTGAAAATACAGAAGAACTCATTTCACTTAAAATGAGCCACAAACATGGATTGTGGTCCAATCCCATAAAAAGTTATAATTTTAAAAAAGGGAATAAAGAGCGGAATAATATCCTTTCAGACAACAAAAGCACTCCAAAAGGTCATGTCTACAAAACAGAAGAAAACTATAACCTAATATTTCAAAATGAGCTAGAACTCAATTAAGAAAATGATAGAAGCATTGAAAGAACAACATATATGATCATTGGAAACCTTAAAAAGGAGGACACAGAACTTAGGAAAGAATTAGAAGTAATTAAGAACAAAACAATAGATAAATAAAAGAGATAATGTGTCAATATGAATGGAAGGTGAAAAAATAAAATTTTTAAACTAAAATGAGAGGAAACTTCAATGTCAGCCTAGATGGAATGATAGAGACCAAGTTCACTATCCCATATAAACAAGTAAAAATGTGCACAAAATATATGAAATATTGGTTATCAAGACACCGGACATCAAGCAATAAAAGACAAGGGTCCCTGAAAAATGGGAAACAAACAGTATTATCTCTACTACTGCCCCCAAATACTGCCAAGCACAGTTTCTAGGCCACAGTACAGGAGTTCTCCTGGAGTTTAGTAGATACAGCTGGAAATCCAGGAAGGCCAAGGAAGCTAGAGTCTGCAGAATAGAGTATTAAGAGAGAGGGAGGGGGTTGGGATCATCTGCAGAGGGTCCCCCTTGAGTCTTCATCTGAATACTGATCAACTCATGCATGTGAAAAAAACTATCCAAACCAGGGAAAGAACTACCTAAAAGATCTAGAAAGCTCTTGGGAAATAGTCTCGGGGCTCTTGGGAAATAGTTCCTATTCCCACCAACCAGAGTGGAGAACTTAATAATCCACAGGGCATTTGGAAGATTACTCAAAACAGTTTTGCCTCAGTATTGGCAAAAATTAGCCCTATACTAAATGTTGCTGCTCTGGTCCCATAAAAAAATAAATTAAATTAAATTCAGGACCAGAAAGGATTAAACTGTTTTTAATCAATCAAATCGTGTTACAGAGCATGAGTCAATAATAGTACACAACACAATAAGATATAATTTATACTACCTGCCATTCAATCATCTAATGACTACATCAGGAGAAAGAAAAAAGTATGACCTGCCGGCAATTAACCCAGCAATGACACAGGTATTAACAGGCAAATACATTAAAGAATTATTAGCCGGGCTCGGTGGCTCAGCCTGTAATCCCGCGCCTTTGGGAGGCTGAGGTGAGTGGATTGCCTGAGCCCGCTGGTTCGAGACCCACCTGGGCAACTTGGCGAGACCTCATCTCTACAATAAATCAAAAAATCAGCCGGGCATGGTAGCGCGTGCCTGTAATTCCGGCTACTCGGAAGGCTGAGGCGGAAGGATCGCCGAAGCCCAGCAGGTCGAGGCTGCGGTGACCGGGAGCGGCCACTGCACTCCAGTCTGGGAGACAGAGTGAGACTCCAACTCAAAAAAAAAAAAAAAAAAGAATTATTATTTAGTGGTGTACTGAAGTCATATCATACTGCTTCATGAGAGCCAATTGTTCAATTGGGAATTTTGCAAACCAGTTATTAAACATTGCCATTATTTTAAAATAAGTTATATAAACTTACAATTAAATAATTTATACTTAAAGCAAGCTAATAAATACTAAAACTTACCACTTGCTAACTAGTTTACTACATTTTCGCATATCTATGCTTCTGGGTTTATTGAAGGTCATTGTAGCTCTAGGGTGCAGATACAGTATAATACCATGATACTATTGTGCATCCCTTTCCAAATGCACATCTAGTGATGACATGCTGGTTGCTTAAAATTAGCCATTGTAGGATCACTTAAGGCACAGACACTGGCAAATGTGACAAATCAGAGCCATGTTATTTTTTTCCCAGAGCTATTTTTTAAACATTTGCCAGCATACCATATATTATAACTGTATTTCCTATGTTCAAGAAGCTAGAGGAACTATGGAAAATAAGATATCCTAATATAACTTATTGAGGAAGAATATGTAAAATGAAGAGCACACTGAATGGATATAAAAGGAGATTAGATTTTGAAGAAGAAAAGATTAGTGAACTGGAAAAAAAAGCAATAGAAATTATCTAAAATGTAACTCATACAGAAGAAGAAATTTTAAAAATAAATAAAAACAGCACCTTTGAGCTCTAGAACAACTTCAAGTGGTCTAATATATTTGTAATTCAAAACCCCAAATGCCAAAAAGAAACATACAAAAAACTTTTTTGAAAAAATAGTGGCCAAAATAATTGTCCAAATTGACAAGAACTGAAAACTCACAGGTCAGAAAACCTCAAAAAACCCCAACATGAAATATGCACCAAGGCAAATAATCATTAAATTCAAAAACAAATAAAAATCTTAAAAGCAGTCAAAGAAAATGGCACATTATGTACCAAGGAGCAAAGTCACTAGAAATAATGCAAGCAAGACAATGGAGCAGTATCTTTAAAAAACTGAAGAATAAAAAACTTTCAATCTATGACGTTATACCCAGTAAAAATACCTTTCCAAAAAAAAAGAGAGATGCTTATATTTCCTAACATTTAAAAAAGCTAAACAAATTGAATTACCAACAGAGTACAATACAAGAAATGCTAATGAAAGTATGGGAAAATTATATCAAATGGAAATGTAGTTCTACAAAAGAATTAAGAGCACTAGCTATGCTAACTATGCAGGTAAATATAAAAGACTACCTTTCTTTTTATTTAAATTTTCATAAAAGATCATTAAATATTTAAATCAAAAATAGTAACAATGTATCATGGAGTTTATAACATATGAAGTAAACTATATGAAAATGACAGCAAAATGCTCAGGATGGGAGAAATGGAAATACATTGTTGTAAGGTTCTTATGGCATACATAGTAATATAAAATCACCTTAAAGTAAACATTTATAATTTAAAGACTGTACTATAAACTCTAAGTCAATCTCTCCCCCCCAAAATAATAATAATAAGGGAAAAAAGAAGGAAAAGAAAAAGAAAAAAAGTCAGTTGTTAAACATAGTTATTATTTTGCTTTATGAATAAAAGACCAACAAAGAAAATTAAATAGAATCATAAAAAATAATCAATGAAAGAGATGGCAGAAAAAGGAATAAAACCAGACTGGACAAATAGAAAATACACAGGAAGACAGTAGCTTAAACCCAACCACCTCAATTATCACAATAATTGTGACTTGTATAAACACTCATATGTAAAGACAAATATTGTTCAACTGGATTTTTTTAAAAAGCAAGACCCAAATATTTGCTACCTATAAGAAATACATTTTAAATACAAACATTCCAACTTGTTGAAAGTTAAAGGGTGAGAGGGAAAAACAATAAAATATGCTACTAATAATTATAAGTAAGCTGGAATGGCTACTTCAATATCAGACAAAGTTTATTTCAGAGCAAAGAAATAAATCCAAAGAGAAAGAAGTTCAATTAATAATGAAAAAGAGATCAATTCATCAAGAGGAAAAATTAATACTAATGGATTTTATACTTAATGTAATGAAACCAATAGAACAGCAAAGAAAAAGAGTCAACTCTACAATTACAGCTGGAGACTTCAACATTCCCTCTTAATAATTGATTTGACAAGAAGACAGAAAGTCAACAAGTGTATAAGACATTTAAATGACATTTAAACCAAGTTGACCTAATTGACATTTAGAATCTCTAACCAACAATAAAATACACATTCTGTTGTATACATGTAGCATTTACATATATAAAACATATTCTGAGCTATTAAACCAATAAATTTAAAAGGATTTAAATCACATAAAGTATGTTCTCAAACCACAATGGAACTAACCTAGAAATAAAACATATATACTATAAAACAAAAACTCTCTAAAGAAACTATAGATTCAAAGAAGCTATAGTAAAAACCTTCTAAGAAACTATTTTGTAAAGAAATCAAAAGGGAAGTTAGGAAGTATTTTAAACTACTTGACAATGAAAAAAATTTTTTTTAATTTGTGAAATGAGAAGATATCAGAAGAAAATAAAGAGTAATAAATGCCTTAATTAGAAAAAAATAAAGATCTCAGATAAATGACCTCAGTTTTCACCCTAATTTCTCAGACTGGAAAAAGGAAAGCAAATTAAACACGTTGTATGCAAAAGAAAATAAATAATAAAGATTAGAAAGAAAACTGATGAAATATAGTATAAGAGAAAAACAATAGAAAAATCAATTAAATAAAACCAGTTTTTATTATGTTTTTTTTTTTTGAGTCGGAGTCCCACTCTGCTGCCCAGGCTTAAGTGCAGTAGCATGTTCACGGCCACCGCAGTTTCAACCTACTGGGCTCAGGCAATCCTTCCACCTCAATCTTCCAAGTAGCTGCAACTACAGGCATGTGCTACCATTCCCGGCTTATTTTTTTATTTATTGTAAAGATGAGGTTTCACCAAGTTGCCCAGGCTGGTCTCGAATCCCTGAGCTCAGACAGTCCTCTCACCTTGGCCTCCCAAAGTGCTGGGAATACAGGCTTGAGTCAGCAAATAAAACTGATAAACTTCTAGCCAGACTAATAAGGCAAAAAAGAGAGAAGGAAAAAATTGTCAGTATCAGGAATGAAAAAGTGACATCACTATAGAAACTACAGATATAAAAACATTTTTAAAATTATAAGTGACTTTATGCTAGTACATTTGACAATTTAGATCAAATCAACTAATTTCTTGAAAGACCAAAATTTAAAGCTCACTCAAGAAAAAAATAATAAATCATATAGCTATTTTAAAAGTTGAATTTGTACTTCACAAAAAAAAAAACTTCAGCCATAGAAAATGAAGGACATACCCTCATGGAAATTGGAACTGGCATCCATTTCCTGAACAAAACTCGAAACCCACAGGCCATAAGAGATAAGATAGACAAGTGGGACCTCAT
>CAUYQG010013892.1:0-10886 GCA_963574415.1 Tarsius wallacei | reverse complement strand
CCAACAGACACATGAAGAAATGTTCAACCTCACTAATCATTAGGGAGATGCAAATCAAAACCACTCTGAGATACCACCTAACTCCAGTCAGAATGGCAATTATCAATAACTCAAAAAATAACAGTTGCTGGAGAGGGTGTGGTGAAAAGGGAACAATTCTACACTGTTGGTGGGAGTGTAAACTAGTGCAACCTCTGTGGAAAGCAGTGTGGCGATTCCTAAAAGCTCTAAATACCAACCTCCCATATGACCCCGCGATCCCCCTACTAGGAATATAACCTGAAGAACTCAAATCACTTTATAAAAAAGATACCTGCACTCGGATGTTTATTGCAGCATTGTTCACAATAGCAAGAATCTGGAAGCAACCTTGCTGTCCATCAAAAGAGTACTGAATTTAAAAAATGTGGTACATATACACAATGGAATACTATGCAGCCATAAAAAAGAACGAAATCATGAATTTCTCAGCAACCTGGATGGAACTAGAGTCTATAATACTGAGTGACCTCTCACAGAAACAAAAAACTGAGTATCTCACTCATATAGTAGACCTTGATCATCCAACGTATTACCACAAGAAAATGACTGACAGTGGTGGGAAACTATGGCGGGGGAGGGATAGGGGAAGGGATTAATGGTAGTAAATGTCTGGGGATGGGGGGACACTTCTTATCAACAAGGGTGCCTGAACGAGACATATTTGTGTACCTAACCCTTAACTGTACTCCACAATATCACAATAAAAAAATATTGAATATAAAAAAAGAAAAAGAATTGGCAGTAGCGGGAAACTGCCAGCGGTGGGTGGAGAGGAGGCAAGATTGGCAGTAGTAGGAATCTACTGGGGAAGCGGAGGGCACACCTCATCAACAAGGGTACCTACATAATTAACATTTTTATACCTAACCCTGAATTGCACCCCACATCTTTAAATAAAAAACTTTAAAAAAATAAAAATAAGAATAAACTTCAACTATATGACCCATCCTTGAAGTCTCATATTTTGTATGGCTTCCATCTTTAGGCATATTGATAACTTTGTATGCTTTTTTCTCCTGTAAAGCTATCTTCTATTGTCAGTTTATGTCAGTAGTAAACCTTCAGAGAAAAGAGGGGATGCTTTCCTTCTACCCCTTTAGTAGAGTTAAAAATATAAAAGATTAGAAAGCATTTCCTCCTTCCATGGTGATACATTATAAACTATTTCTCATAAAGAACACAAAGGGAAGTAACTTGTTTTTGATCAAAGATGTATTTACATTCTATTAAACAAACACCAATCTATGTAAATTTCAGATATTTTCATAATTATGTGAATAAATCCTTTACCTAATTTTTTGTGCAAAACCCAATATTCATAATAAGTCTAGAATGCAGGGTTGTTTTAAAAGTCCCCAAGAAAACAAAAAAAGGCTAAATATTTACACTGATGTATACTTCTTTATCTCACCACAGAGATTTTTAAAATTTTAAATAAAGTTGGATGCTTTTGGAAATAATAAGCAGTTTAAATGAATCACGTCCTTTTTTCCCCAGACCACTGAAACAAGGGTTGAAGAAGTCAGAGAGTGTGGGAGATGGCTAGAGAAAATTCACAAGCAACAACAAAATGACAACTAACATTTGGAAAAAAAAGCAAAAAGTGCTTCCCAAATCAATATATCAAAGAAATGGAGCTAAATAAAAACGAGGCAGGAAGCCATTCCCATTTGAAAGCCATATAAAGGCACATTTTTTTGACCACAAACACATATTTTTACCTTTGAAAGGGATAATGGTGATCAGATGCTGAGGCCAGCCCCAAAACTTTCCAAGGTATTGCAATATCATTGAAGTATCGAAAAGCCACTTATAATCATATTATTATAAGAAAATGCATCCAGGGATGACAAACAGGTAATTATAGCTATTCATTTTTCTTTACACCTAGCTCAAGATACAGTGAGTTTCCCTCCCCCATGTCACCCCCATCCCACATTGGAAAATCACTGGGTTCACCAATTACTTAATATTTAGAATCTGTTCCTAAGATAAATTATTTATAACTTGTATTCTCTTGGAGAATTGAGAGCTCTTCAAAAAGTTCCATGGAAAGTGAATATTATAAAAAACTACGCATGAGTTTCAAAAAATTTTTGCACCCAAATGAACTCAAACTAATTTGTTATAACATGTCTGAACAAGATCTAGTTTAAGGCACTAAGGATAAGACATCACACTAAAATCACTCCCTGTCAGATCAACATGAGTTCTTCTGAAATTGAAGGAAGAACATCAAATTTATGATAAAGCTGGGGTAGAATAATGGTAAATCATTGACATCAATCATAGCTCTAAGAAGCTCAGAACAGACTAAGAAATCCTACATGAAGATTTAAACTACAGAAATCAAAGACAAAATCTTTGAAGAAGCTACAGAGGAAATTAGAAACTTACCTTTAAAGTAAGAAGGGTAAGAATTACATCAGACTCCCCTCCAGAAACCATCCAATCAAAAAGAAAGTGAAATTTTTAAAAAGTTTTTAAAAATATATCAACGTTGAGCTCTGCAGCCTGAAAAATTATCCTTCAAAAGTGAAGGAGAAATAAAGACGTTCTCAGAAAAACATAATTTGAGAGAATGTGTCTCTAGTAGACCTGGCTTAAAAGAAGTATTAAAAGAGAGTCTTTAGAGAGAAGATAGATAATATAAGCCAGCAACTTGGATCTACATAGTGAAAGGAAGAGCATTAAAAGAGGACTGGATTTTTTTAAAAAGTGGTGTATATACACAATAGAATATTACACAGGCATAAAGAAGAATAAAATTATGAACTTCACAGTAATCTGATGGACTTAGAGTCTATAATACTGAGTGATCAATCACAGAAACAAAGAACTGAGTATCACATGTTCTCACTCATAAACAAGACACAATTACTGTAATACTATTAGAAAAGGATTGGCTGTAGTGAGAATCTGCCTGGGGAAAGGGGGGACACACCTCATCAACAAAGGTACATGCATAATGAACATTTGCATACCTAACCCTGAATTGTACCCCACATCTTCAAAATAAAAAATTAGAAGCTTAAAAAAAGAAAAAATATTTTTAAAAAAGGTAGGTGCATAAAATTTTAAAAAAATAAAGGAACTTCAACATAGAAAAAATGTAAAAAAGAAAGGAAGGGCATAAAATTAGAAAAACTATGAAGGTAAAATTCTCTTATTCTTAACTGATCTAATAGATAACAGTGGGGTCACAATAATAATAGCAATAAAAAGAAAGAAGAATAACAGAAAAATACATTTGGGGATTACAGCCTATGGATAAAGACGTGATGGAAAGTTTATAAGAGATGGGAAGAAGGATTGAAAATAGTCTGTTAGAAATACCCACACTTCCTCAGAAGCAGTGTGGTGGTAATGAAAGAGAACATGGGTTACTAATGTCTATTTAAAACTCAAGGACATACCTGCACACACATTTTTATTGCAGCATTGTTCGCAGTAGCAAGAATATGGAGCCAACCATGCTGCCCATCAAAAGAGGACTGGATTTAAAAAACGTGGTACATATACACAATAGAATATTATGTAGCCATAAAGAAGAACACAGTCATGAACTTCACAGCAACCTGGATGGACTTAGAGTCTATAATACTGAGTGATCTTTCACAAAAACAAAGAAATGAGTATCACATGTTCTCATTCATAAGTGAACCTTGAAAAATTATCGTAATACTGTAAGAAAAAGATTGGCAATAGCGGGAGACTGCTGGGAGGGGAGTGAGAAAGTGGGATTGGCAGTAGTGGGAATCTGCTGGGGGAGGGGGGACACACCTCATCAACAAGGGTACCTGCATAATGATCATTTGTATACCTAACCCTGAATTGTACCCCATATCTTTAAAATAAAAACATTAAAAGTTAAAAAAAAAACTCAAGGACAACATCTAATAAAAGTAAAACATAATATAAAAAAGAAGTGCAATAAGTATAACTGACAAGCTAAGAAACAATAATATAATCCTAGTAAATTTTCAATTGAAACCAGAGAAAGCAAAGCAAGAACAGAAGACAAAAGAAAAGAAAAAACAGCAAGGACAACAAATTGAAGACTAACACATATGGGAGATATTAATCCAACCAGATCAATAATAACTTTGAACACAAATGGTCTAAATTCACCAATTCAAAGACAGTGACTGAGAAAGTAGATAATAAAACAAAGCCCAACAGTATCATGTCTACAAAAAAATCTACTTTAGATATAAAGACACACATGTATTAATAGTAAAGGGAAGAAGAAAAACATACAATACTGGGACTAATCAAAAGAAAGCTGGAGTAGGTATTTTTAATTTCACACAAAACACATTACAGAGTGAGGAAGCATGTCTGGGATCAAAGGTGGCATTAAATTAACAGTGAACTGGCCAATTATCCAAGAACACAGGACAATCCTTAATGTGTATGCTCATAATAATAGTGCTTCAAGATGTGTGAGGCAAAAACTAACAGAAATACAAGAAGAAATAGATGAATCCACTATTATGGCTGGAAACATCAACACCCCTCTTTAGTCACTGACAGATTCAGCAGGTAAAAAATCAATATGGATATAGTCGAATTGAACAGCACCATCAATCAACTGGAGCTACTAACATCTACAGAACACTTCATCTTACAAAAGCAGATCTGATCCATCTCACACCAAGCATTCACCTAGATAGACTTCATTCCATGATACAGAGCACATTTTAATGAATGAATTTGTTAGAATAAGAATCGTAGAAAGTTTGTCCTGGGAACACAAATATTTAAAAATCAATAGCACAAAGGCAGCTGGAAAACTACAAAATAGTTGGAGGTTTACCGACATTCTTAAAAAGAACACATGGGTCAAAAATATTGTCCAACAGAAATTTAAAAATATTTCTATCTAAATGACAGGAAAATAGAAAAATACTATAATAGTGGTATGCAGTGAGGATAGTGCACTGAAACCACATAAAAAGTCCAGGGACTGTACAAGTAAGTGTCTTCCTATTTATGACTATAGTATACCTGCACGGAATGTTCATATACTCACAGCAAGGATAGTTCTCCAGAAGAAAATGGCAAAAGTAGCAGTTCCCACGACGACATTAATAATGATAGACTTCCAAGGAATTCCAGAAAAGTCAGGCTTAGGAAGAAAATGGCCATGCCCAGTCCCAGGTTGCTGGAATAATAATATTTGAAATAATTAGAAAGCTTAATGACATTAACAATATATCAGTCACAAAGAATCATCCTTAAAAATCCTAAACCCCCAGCACTTTGGAGGGTGAGGAGAGAGAATTGCCTGAACTCAGGGGTGTGAGACCAGCCTGGGCAACTTGGTGAGACCTCGTCTCTACAATAAATCAAAAAATAAGCCAGGCATGGTAGCATGTGCCTGTAGCTTGAGCTACTTGGAAGGCAGAGGCAGAAAGATCACCTGATCCTAGCAGGTCAAGGCTGGAGTGGCCATGAGCGTGCCATTGCACTCCAACCTGGGCAACAGAGTGAGAATCTGACTAAAAAAAAAAAAATTCTAAACCTCATCTATGGCCATACCACCCTGAACACACCCGATCTCATCCAGCAATCCTAAACTTCTTGCAAGAGGTAACCACACCTCTCAGATATCTTCAGGGGATTTCTATTGCTCAAGAAAGGATGGAAGTTACCAGTCCCGTGTTTCTTGCATGGCTGGTAGTATTGTTAGGCATTGGCAATGTGGAGTGTGTTTTTATTTTTATCCTAAAGTAATTACCTTTTTTTCAAATGTATTCATGTTTCAAATTGACACAAAAAATTGCATGTATTAATCATATACAACATGGTATTTTGAAATATATGTATATAGTAAAATTTTAAAATCTATCTAATTAACAAATGCATTACTCACATAGTTATTAGGTGTCTTGAAGTAAAATGCAGTTTATGGTTCACTGTGGGCCCTACTCTCTCCTGTATCTAATGCTGAGCAAGAGTCCCTCTGAATTACACTTTTTTTCAAATTAGGTCAATCTTTATCACTTAAACACTAGTATAAATCAAAAAAGATAATAAAAGATGACTTTATTCAAAAACTATCAAGCTTTAGTGCTTAAAAAAGCCAAGGTGGAGATAATGAAAATGGAACTAATTGTGTGGGAATGCTATAAAATTCTTGGTGCTAACTCTATTAGACTCACATGTGAATGAAGACAAAGATGTAAATTCAGACCGGATCCTAACTGCTGTCTTACACAGATTCTTCTGGATTTAACAGTATATTTTAGAAAACTCAACATCTTCATTTTTATGTCTTTCAAAATGTTGAATTAAACAGAAATAGTCATTCAATAAGTTTGATGTAGCATATGCTGAGTCAGAAATAGTAAAGAATGAATCTATGATCTATTCAGCTACCTGATTTCAGAAACATTGCGCTGAGAATAAGGCAGACACAAAAGAATACATATGGCATGCATGCATCACTATATATGCAGTTCTAGAATAAGCAAAGGAAATCCATGATGAGAACAAGGATGACTAAAGAGAGGATGAAGTCAATTTCTTGGGTGACGAATTATTGTACATCTTGAATGGAGTTTGATTTTTACTGGTATACTTTTTTTCAAAGTCAGTAAACTTATGTTCTATGTAAGTTTCTTGGAAAAATAAAATCTGTGAAGAAATACTAATTCTAATTAATGACAGTCATGTTCAACTATTTAGCCGGAAGTATATTGATATCTGAAAGTCAATTGGATATACATCCAAAACAAGATATTTCTGTACTCTTTTCAAGTTCCAGTGACTCTTTGTATTTCAAAATAAAAATAATTTTAATTTATGGGGAAAAAATGGAATGAGAGTAAGGGGATAGTTGGATGTGTGCTAAATCATGTTTAGTAAACTGTTAGCAAATCAATGCTGCATGTTTGAACATTTTCATAATAAAATGTGGGTGTTAATTAACAAAATCACTTATCACGTGTCAGTTGTTTTTATTTTGAATAAGAGTTTCAAAATTATTGACATTCTATAGCTTTCAAAAATTGTAAGCACCATCCCAGTTGGATTTTTTCCCAGTTGTGAAATACAAGGATACACTGGGAAATCTTGCAGAAGTGCTACATTCTGGGTTTTTGTCTTAAAAGCAGGACCCAGTGGGAAAACTAAGCCGCATATTTCTTTCCAAGGTAAAAGACAAACACACTGTCATATAAGCACCCAATGCATTCTAATCATCAATAGAAAAGAATAAGCAATTAATATTTAAAACAATATGGATAAATCTCAAAATGTTTCTGATGACTTATAGAATCCAGAAAAATAAGAAAACCCATCCTGTATGACTTTATTACATGAAATGCTATGAAATATAGACCACCAGTTCGAGGAAGAGGATGGGAGGATGGAGTGAGAAAAAGGACAAATGAATTCAAAGGAGCAGGAGGAAACTTTAAGGAGTGATGGATATGTTTACTATTTTGAATCTTAAATGTGGTGATGGTTTAATTGCTATATCCATCTGTAAAATAAATGAATCATATTTGTTAAAAAGAACCTATTTACTATACATGACTTCACGACACAAATTGTAGGAAGAAAATCTGATACACACATTGTTAGCTTTTATTTTTTTAACAAAATACACTGCAAACAATAAAAAAACTAACAGAATTTTACTTATAAAGTTATAAGACAATTTCAATTTAGAAATAAATATATGCAAACATACAAAGGTTGGGAAGTATAGGTTTTCTTTTGAATATTCATGAACTATCTGGATAAAATTATTTGGAAAACCTTCAAAAATATGCTGAAATTATATGGGAGAAAGGGAAAATAATGAAAAATGTGTTGAGGATATAAATGGAAATATTATACAGATATATGTTTTTATGTATAGACATAACTGCAAGAGATTGGCAGTTGCTGTAATAATTATACCTAGGTTATTATCCCAATAAAAATTAAGTACATATTATTTTTTAGCACAAGGTTCTAAATATATTAAAGTCATTTTTCAATGTTCACTTTGATTCTGAATGAGGGCACTTAATCTCAGATTTCTGAAGTTCATACAGATTTGATTGATCTTCTTATAATTCAATTTTAAATAAAACTTTGAGAATTGAAATTACTTAAAAAACAATACCAAAAAGCCAATAGCAAAAATTTACCTTCATATTTTACCTCAGTGCATCGAAATCAATCAATAGCAAACTTGGAAATCAATATGTGAAGGATTACAAACTTTCTGGAATGTATAGCCACCACAATGAAAGGCAAACATATTCTACAAAAACTAGATTTACATTTATTTTGGAAGAGAATAAATTCAAAATGTAATTCAGACCAATCCACACGGCAAGACTCATTTTTGAGCAAATAAAACCTATGTAAAAAGTAGCCTCTGAGTTCACACTTTCATCTTCAACCTCACAGCAGAAGTGACACAGTGTGTGCTCCTGGGAAGCATTCGCCGTCTTTGAGCAGCCGTAGTAGATGCAAAAGAAACAGACCAATTTTTTTACTGAATGGAGGTACCCATGTGAGATGGTTCATTGCAATGGTTGTTCCCTATCCCTGGATTTTCCAAATCCCTCTCTAAGAATCTGGTGCATGCCAATTAAAAGAAATATTATCATCTCCATAGAATGTTCTCATTCTCTCTCCCTTCCTCTCTCTCTCTCTCACTCAAATCTATATGTCTCTGTCTTTCTATGTCTATATCTATATCTATATCTATAATCCATATCTATATCTCTCTCCCCTAGTGGTAGGGGTATGGTTCTATAATGGAAGAGTGGCAACTCTCATAGTAGAAGTCTGTCAATTTTTATATTTGGACAAATTTATGAACTTTGTCCAAATATGAGTGAGACGCCAACTCAAAAAAAAAAAAAAAGTTGCTTTCCATCTTGGATTAATCAACAACCTGCACATGACACATTTCACAAAACAAGGGAAAACACAATAACTCATTCATTCACCTCCCAGTCATGTCATCCCTAGGGGCTCCCCCATTGTAAACTCCTTAGCAGTGTTCAGTCGTTTATTTTCACATCTGATGGGCTTTTTACAGCTTCCATCAAACTGGTTGGACATAGTCCCAAAAAGGGGGATGACTCAGAAGCTGCTGAAAGTCAGCAAACCAGATAGCACAAAGCACAAAAGACATTTCACTCTGAACAGACTGGTGCTAACACCAATGATGAGCTACCACAGTTCCCAGGGCTGCCAAACTTGCACAAATATGAACGATGAATTTGTAGGGAAACCACACATGGAGTGGAACCAAAACTTGCAGGAATTGAGGACAATTTTGCACAGGGCTTCCAGGAGTCAGTCAAATATGGCCATGACTCCTATTAAATAAGAGTTTCTTATGTTTTCACAAACAACCTTTTTGAGATAAAATCACGGACCATACAATTCTCACCACAAAACCATACAATTCAATGGCTTCCAGGAAGTTCACAATCCTTCCTATGTAGTGCTATAGAGTTATGACTTCAGGTTTCCATTTTGTCAGCCTTCCCTGTGTTTGGCCCAAGCAGACTATTGATGGACACAAGTGTGAGCGGAGCTCAGCCAGACACCTGCTCAAGATCCCTGTACTGAGGACCTCAGTGTAAGGAGGACCAAGGTCCCATCTCAGACACCATGAACACCTCTTATGTAAATCACAGCGTGACGAGACCCAATAAAAAAGAAGAAATCACCCCTGTCCAGTGCTTACTCACGTTGGCCGATGGGTGACAAATAGACCTCAGCAGGAGGAGCCAGAATATCAGCCTCTGTACCCACATGTCCTGGTCCTCTTAGGGTGCCCTGAGACCAACAGGAAGGATGTGGGAGAAGCTTGGGGGTGGGGAGTGAATGTGGATGTGGATGGGGCTAGGGCTGGAGGGGGGAGGCGTTGCGATTAGGGTGGGGGTAAAGGGAAACGGGGTTTAGGGAATCTGGGAAGAGGAGTAAAAAGGGGTCTGGGACAGAATTCGGATCAAATAAAGTCCTTGAGCTATGGGAGGAGGATTCAGCTACAGGTCTGTCGGTGAGTAAGTCAGTACCAGCAAGATAGGAGGGGCCGGTGAGTGAAATGCTCAGGTACAGTTGGAGAGACCCGAGCTCTGGTTTCCTCCAAAACTCCTGTATGGTCGCTGCCTTGGCAGCCCAGATGCTTTATACCCTCTCTGGACCAATCCCCTGCTGCCCCCCCAGGCCTTTCACAATGGACACCTCATGGACCCGACTCCACTCTTAGAACAGCCCCTCTCCCACTTGAGCCCCCCTCCCACCACCCCAACCCACAACGGACAGGTCATCGTTGAAATCTTTGCAGACCTTCTGATTTCTGGTCCCTCCCAACCCAGCACCCTTGTTCCCTGGGCCACTCTTTTCTTCTCCATATACCAGGGGTTTTTTTCATGGTCAGTCTTGACTGCAGGGAGAATCCAACACCCAAGGATTTGGGAGATTTCACACCCCTCACTCAGCAATTCATACAATAAGCAAGGAAACATCAGTTAAGACATAGAATATCTTAACAGCAAAGCTTCTCAATGGTGTCTATTAGCTATCATCATTGTGTCTATATAACAACTGTTGACAATACATTAATTTAAGCATATATGGTACCTTTACACAAATTAACTCTATTTATTTGTTCATAAAGCAAATCTCACTATATTTCCAAGGAATTTAATCATATTGCATGTTTCTGATAATGCAACTGTGCTAAAAGTCAAAGAAAGAAAACTAACTAGAAATTCCCATATGGTTGGAAATTCAAAGTACCCTTGTGAGTGAAATGTAAGATAAAATCCAAAAGGAAGAGGCTGTTTGAATTGAATGATATGATCATAATATGGCAA